>VXAZ01000587.1:0-77763 GCA_013399875.1 Gymnorhina tibicen
CTCCTCCTTGTCCCTTGTCCCTTTCTCAGGGGTGCAGGGCAGAGGGGAGCAGCAGGATTTAGCAGTGGGATTAAGGGAACTGCTGAGCCCATGTGTTTAAAGGGGTGGATATTGGTAACTCAGTTTGTGAGCCGGGCTGGCAGAGGAGCTGCTTGGCTCTGCTGCCCAGTTCGGTGCAACACTGCCTTTGCCTTACCCCTTGGGGAGGGGTAGGAGAGTCAGGATGCTACAGATGGAGGTGGTGAGGAAAACGGAATAGAAAGAGAGTAGGGTAAAGATAGGAAGCAGAGTGAAGTCTAGGGAGCTTAACTCTTCCTTGCAGAGGGGTGTGCAGGAGTCTTGTGCTGAAAACCAGGAGTCCAATGTGCAGGCCAGCCAGGAGAGAGCGTATGCCTGCAGGTGCCAGGTTTCTTCCAAATCCTCTTCCATCCTTCCATCCTTCTTCCATCCCAATGCCAGATAAACCCATTAAAATGCCTGGGGAATGAAGCACTGCAGAGAGCAGACCCTAGATTCAAAACAGCTTGTACCACTTTAATTCCCCGTGTTTGCAAAGCTGAAGACAACAGCTCTTCTAATTCCTGCGTCTTTCACAGAAGAACAGGTGCTGTGGACAGGAGCTCACAATTTATAGCAAAAGATTTCACAGATACCATATGAGAATGTGCTGGATGATCTTAACCAAGATACCATGACCAAACAAGGGAATAGATTAGTGTATCTTTTAATTACGTTATAATTGACTTGTATGTTGTCAAGCAAGTAATTTCATCGTGTTCTAAGAAGTTTCTAGCCAGAGGCTAACGGCGGCATAATGAATGCTGGAGGAAATGGTACAGTAAAATGCAAGGGCACACACTGATTCAGAGTTAATGAGGCAGCCAAGAGACTTCACCGTGTGAAAGTGCCCAGTGTTGTGGACAGAAGTCAGCCCTGCTGAAAAAAGACAAAATACGGTGGTGATGCGGGGAGAAGGTGAGCTTGTAGGTGTCCACTTGCTGCGCTGTGTGCGGGGAAAGCCACAGGCAGGGCTCCTCTTTAAAAGTGACCTACATTGGCCTGCCTTTTGGAGGCAAAAAGGAAGTCTGACAGTATGAAAATTATGCAGACCAGCAGCCTCTGTCATCCTGAGGAATAATGCATGGTAGTACCCTGGTTGGTGGGTTTATTTATTTTTTATAAACTGGAAATACGTGTTATCCAAACAGTATAGAGAAGAGAGAAAGGAATGGGAGATGGAAATATAATCCCTCAGAACCAAGCCTCTGCCCTCTTTTCAGATGTTCATGTTGCATTCCTACAAAACTTGTGGTTGCAACAACATCAGTTCTCTCTTTTGAGAAATGAGCTGTTAATAAGGAGCATAAAGCTAGCTTAAAAATTAATAGCCAGCAATAAAGTGCATGGTGAGACACACTGAGCTGGCAGCAGCAAAGAAAAGTGACGCAGAGTCATCGCAGATGCCAGTCCCCAGGTGTCTCTGGGAGATGCTTAAACATGACTAGAAAAAAATTAGAGTCAGGGTTTAAAAGATGACTACATTGCAAGAGTAATCATGGTAAATACATGGTACAGAAATAAAGACTGTGTTTCTGAGGCTGACACTCATTCCCAGTCACTAGTTCACTTAAGAGTTTATTACCTGATAATTACCTGGATTATTGGAGATCAGCAGCTAAGTTGGGCATAAGCGTGTGAAAGTATTGAAGAGAGAACCAGAAAAATTGCTGTGCTGGGAAAGCAAAATCAGAGGGTCTGTTTCTGAAGTAAATTGCAATTAGTAAGAATAAGAGCTTGGGCCAAATGTTGCCAACCAGTATTCACACAGTGTTCCCCAAAGTGAATACAGGACATTATGTGGTGGGATGAAGCTGTTTGATCGAGTGGCATCCATGCAGGGGACAGTGTGATTTACAGAGGACAATGAAGCTGGCAGGGACAGAGCCCCAGCAGCCTGTGGCAGCGGATATTTAGGGAGGTAAGAAGGGGTGATATGTAAATCTGCTGATATTTGATGTATTCCTGGCTCTCTCAGCTCCTGTACTGGTCCTAATTGCTGCCTAATTTAATAGCTGCCCACCTCTTTGTGACCACGCTTCTCTTGTTGTCACGACTGGAGGCAGGTAACCTCAGCACACAAAGAGGAAATTGAGTTCTCCAGTGATGTGTTCAGAGGCTCAAAACAGATCTTTTTCTTTCCCCGTGAAAGAGGAATTATTTTAAGGCATAGTTGTTAAAAATATCCTAGAGTATTTTGCCAAAAGGTGGCTCTTAGATTTGAGAATCTTTTCTTTCAAAGGAAAACAATTGCAGGGTATGGTAGCACAGATGAAATTCCTTCATCTGGATAGATATTTTTATTCTTTTTTTTCTTCCACTGACGTAAATTCAGCCATTAAACCAATAGCAACTCTTTCTCAGGAACAAACCTACCAAGTAATTTATATATTACAAAATTTTTGGCACTGAACTATAAAAGGCATCTGGCAGCGTGTACCTCACCAGGGGTCTGCGTTGGTGTGGCAGCATTTAACTCTGCCTCCAGGACCTCAGGGGTATGATTTGTGACAATGTGTGGCAGCAGCAATCAAAATATTGGCTTCTCACTTGGCATTCAGAGTGTCAGCGTGTGTTCGCCGGACCCCGCACCCGATGAATCAGGGGCAGTGATGGAGGGTGTTTTATCTTTTAAAATGCCTCCCTTTTCTTAAATACCCACGTTTTTTAACTACCTAATTTTTCAGGTTTGATAGTTCTGTGGTGGAACTTCAGAGGGTGTTTTACAGCCTTGGGTAGCCAAAGATAAAGGGATGTAAAAGTACACGAGAAGTGACCTTACAGAGTGGTGTGTTGGATTTTCGTTTAATGTGTGTAGATAAATCCTGAATTAAGTGCTACGGTTTTGAAAGGTGTGGGTGAGGGTATCTGTGTGTTTTGTCAAAGGGAGGGAGATTCTTTGATTTCTAGTTTTGCCTGCCCTAGTTTTATTCCTGGCCCTTGCTTGTCGGGAGTGCCGGGTGCTGTGCCCCGGAGGAGCGTGGTGCTGCCAGCTGCCCTTTGCCTGCCCAAATGCCAGGAGGCCCCACTGCTCACCCTAAAGATTATTTTGCTGACTGCAGCACTGGCAGGACTGTGATTTCCAGAGAGTCCCTGCTAGTAAAATCCGATTAAATGAAAAGAAAATATTTTTTTATTCCATCTTCTCAGAACTTCTTTTTTTTCACCAGCGGGTAACTGAGGCAGATACTCCTTTTTTTTCTAAAACTTCTTCTGCCGTGCTGTTTTTTGCCCTCCATGCAGTTTTCTTCCAGGCTGGGGTGGGAAATCTTTTCTGGTGGTCCCAGAAAGTGTGCCAGCCAGGGGAGGGGAGGATGGGGGGAGGATTATGAGCTCAGTGTTACTTAAACGTCTGACACTGAGAACCAACATGGACAGGACCTTTCCTCTCAGGGCAGCATGTGACACCCTGATGACCTTTCCTCAAAAGGCAGCATGTGACACCGTGCCCAGAAGACCCATCCAGCTTGAGGGTGACGCTGCACCAGGGCAAACCAGTGCAGAGGAGTCCAGGTTTTGACCTCTGCAGGTCTGGTTTCACTGAGCCAGTATTTGTGCCTTCTTGTCCGTACCTGTCCGCAAAGAAAACCTTCACATGTTATAAAAGAAGATTTCCAGTACTGGTCTGGCTGGTTACTGTTAATACAGAAATTTAAGCGTGTTTGATGGCCTTCATCCCCTCTTTATCACAGTGTGTTACTTCATGAACTGTTGGGTCTAATTCCAACATGACTGCTAGCACTGTAGATTATACCAGAGTCAACAAATGGAACTAATTAATGCCCCGTGTAAAAATTATACTGTTATCTTTTGGGATACAAAATATGGTATAAAATGTAATTTTAATGCATAGTCCTGTCTTCCAGCGTGCATGGTTTGTGTGCGTGTTACAGTAAACATCCCGTTGCTTTTATGCTGCTGAGATGGCTATTAACTAAAAACATTAGCTGTGGGTTTATGATTTCCTAGATGAATTACGTAATCACAGAATCACAAAATACCCTGTGTTAGACAGGACCCACAAGGCTCATCGATTTCAGCTCTTGGCTCTGCACAGGACCACCCCAAAAAGGTAACAGAATATATAAGAATAGAATAAATAAATGCTTTACTGTTGAGACAGAACAACTACACCAGTATCAGTGTGTATATACAGCTAATCCATTCTAAAGCCTTTCAGGTAATTTGGTGTCATTTCATGAGGTGTGTCCTGCACTTCTGGTTCAGATCTCCCAGCTGGAGAATGATGGAGACGTGTTCTGATACCAACAGTGCTAAACAAAAGACTTCATAAAAGATGCTCGAAGAGTCTCAAGCTGCTTTTTTGTGGTGCCTTTTGGCCTTGTTGTTGCTGTAACTAACGAAACTGCATCGAACTGCTCTCTGAGAGGCAGCTGCTCCTTTTGTGGAGTTCTCCTTCGTTTTGTACCATGATCAGCTTGAGAGCAGAACATCTGTCCTGGCCTGAGTCAAAGCCCACCAGCCCAACCTAAGCTGGAACCTGTCTTTCACTCAGACAGTGGAAAAACTTGAATAATTAATATTTTTAATAGGTATTTCCTGATTCCACTTAAAGGTGTTGCAACTTCCAGATTTTTTAGCGTCACTTGGAATGATTCGGAGAGAGCTCTCAATTTAAGGAGAAGCTGCCATCGGTTGGTGATGCTGGTGCCTCCCAGGCAGGGGTTGCTTCTCTGGGGCAGGCTGGGGGCAGTGCTGGGGCGGCAGCAGCCCTGCAGGAGGGTCAGCATGGGGTGCTGGGTCGGGCATCTCAGGGGGGTGAGGTGTGCTCCAAAGGGGTCCTGTGCAGTATCAGAGAGAAATGTGGATGGTGGGCTTAGGGGGAGTTGGAGCAGGAGAGACTCAAACAGAAAAGGAGATGGACATTTTAGCACGAGGATCAGTATCTGGGGTGAGCACACGGAGGTGTGTGCTGGAACCTTCTGCTCCATAGACCAGGACTTCATATTCCTCTCAAAGACATCTTTGAAATAAGAGTGAGTGAAATGAAGGAAAGCAGCAGTCTCTGGTGATCTTAAAATATTTGCGGTGTCTGTGCTAGGGGTATACTTGGCTTGATTAAAGTTGCTTGAGTTTTGGTTTCTCTCTAAACACTCAACTTGAGAACATTTTCTTTGGGATTTGGTGAGGGAGAAATATGGCATAAAGGAGAAGCAGAGCTGTCAGCCAAGGATGAGACTACTCACTTGCATCATCCTTTATTTGCTTAAGGTGATATCAGGTATTCAGAAATTCAGGCTGAGGGGAGGTGCAGGATTTAATAAGTGGGAGGAGAGTACATTGCCTGGAGTTGTGTCTGCAGGAGAATTGCCAGCAACTGCTAAGACAGGTTTAGGTAGGTAGAGCTGGTTATATTGGGTGCACTTGTGTGAACAGGTCTTTGAGTTTCATTCAGAGGATGAGAAGAAAATGGTTAGGGCTTAACTGCAATAGGAATTTCAGAACTGCTAATACTGGTGGAGGTGAGCCAAGAATAGAAGGAAAAATTAAAGATGTTTGCACAGAAAAAGACCTAGGACTCCAGGTGGAAAAGAGAACTTGTCAAAAGCTGAAAAACGGAGCCAAGTAAATGCCAGGAAATTTGGTGGGTCACTTGAGATTGAATCAACCAGAAATCATGATCAACTGCAGAGGCTGTGTTCTGGTTTAGAAAAAATTTAAAACTCTAGAGCTGTAGAACTCGTATCACTTAAACGTTTCTACATTAATCTCTTTCCAAGTTATTAACTTTGAAATGTGAAAAATCCTCTGTTCATTTCCTGGATTATTTCTGGAAGTAAATCCTTCAGAAGCTGGTTAGCAAAGCTTAGGAGAAAACATACCAGAGCGCTGTCAACAGCTGTATCCTTGACAGAAGAGCAGAAGCACATCTGCCACTGTTTGTTCCTATCTGGCTCATTTTTCTGCTTGTATGTGTGTTGTGTGTGTGTGTCACTGGCTCTGGAAAGACCACACACAGCTGAATCCAGGAGATGGCAAAAACCTTTCCAGAAACGAAATTTGTTACTCACTGAAAAGAAAAGATAAAAACCCATGCTGAGGATTTCTTGCTGCACCACTTACCAGGCGGGTAGGGAAACTTCGGTCTGGGTGGATTTTTCCTGTTTAAAACCCCTCTAAAATTACTCAGAACAGCTCTGTCAAAACAAGTGCTTCAGTAACTGCCCCACACAGAGTGGTTTCTGATCACCAGACTCGAGTGTGATGAGCAGGACCTGGACATGCCAGAGGGGTCAATGAAACCACGTGATGCCACTGCAAAGAAACCTGGGCGTGCCGTTACCTCCTAAAAATAATGTACCTGTCCTTCGTGGCCATTGCTCATGCTGAGGGACAGTTTTCCCAGATTTTGGAGAGGAACTAAGCTACCCTGTTGCTGACCACTCCCAGGGTGTGTAGGCTGCTAAAGAGTAGAGGAGTCTTTAATGGTGCCGCGTGGTTGTGCCGTTCCTGCCTTTCAAAAGGGACCTTCAGGCTCTGGTGAGGCTGTTGTCATAAGTTTGAAGAATGCAGAAAATTATCAGCGCCTAAAAAATTAATTTAGGGATGTGGTTATACTTACTAAATTTCCCAAAACATAAATATAATATGTCTATGGGAAGTTTTATAATTTTTTTTCAGCCTTCTCCCTCGCCCCAATATTAGTCACCAGGAAAAAAACATGGAGTCTCCACTGTATCCTTCTCCCTTTCTGTGATAAATTAGGAATCTTATTTCTCATATGAAAATAATACACAAGCCTCTTGCTTTATATATTTTGTAAGTTGTTGCATGAAATTCCTGGGTAACGATTTGTTCCAGAGGGTTTTAAAACCCTTGCTGTAGATTTTCTTCATGAAACAGCTGCTGGTGCTTTGAATCGTGTGGGTGGGTGGATGTGTGTGCTGTGCCTAAAAGGAAAAAAAAATTCTAGTCAGATGTCAAAGCAAAAATAGGAGATTTTAGAGATTTAGACTGGGTGGAGGAGGTGGGAAGCCAACTCTGCAGAGATGTTAATTACCTTGGGAAGAAAAAGAGAGCAATGGAGTAGGTGTAGCAGGAGATTTACTTAATAGAATTCACACAATCGTGAACCCACTTTTGTTGCATTTAGACGGGTTCTTGGTGAGGGCTTTACAACAGGGGTATTTTATCAGAGGAAAAACAGTTATTAGTCTTTTTATTGGGGGGGGCTATTTTTACGTCTCTTTTTATGAAGGAGGACAAGAATCATATGGGATTTTTTTTTTTATTTGTTGGTTTTTGCGGTTAAAAATGAACCTCATCATTCATGGAATTATCCTGGGGATGCAAGACAATTTAAGAGAAAAAAAAAGCACTATGTGCAACTGTGAAAATTTTTGCCCATAAAGCAAGCAGGAGCAGCATGTGAGAGACTTTACCCGTACAAGGAGAGTCTCCTCTCCACAGAGGGAGCCCACGATGGGAGGTGAATGCCCAGGGTTGCAGCAAGCCCTGTGTGCCTTGCAGGGTGTCCTGGCATCTCCCTCTCCGCAGGAACCACCGCGGTTCCCCTTCCACTCCCGCCTCCAGCAGAAATACCTGGAAGCTTTTGGAGTCCGGTGATGGGTGAGATAGCTGCTGTCCTGGTTAACTGTGTAGAAGAGGAATTCTTGAAAAGCAGCAGCTCGCTGCACCGTAGGGATAGGTGAAGGGTCACCAGAGCCAGAGCCTGGTCGTGGCTCCTGCCAGCTGGTGCCTGCCCTGTGCTCAGTTCCCTCATCGTGCACCAACAGGGGAGTGCAGCAGGAGGAAGAGCAAGGTGGAGAAACCCAGGGCTCTTCTCAATGTACACTCATGGTGCTCCCAGTCCAGTTCTTCCATCCCCTCAGTCCCAGGAAAAGTGCCACGTACGTGTCGGGCGCAGCAGGTGAAGCAGAGCTAGAGCACGTGCCGTTGCTGTTTTCGGTTTTGCGTGTCTTTGTGCTTCCCCGGCTTTACTCAGTTTGGTGGCCTCAGCAAGGGACTCTCTCCTGTCCCTTTATTACCTCTGTCTTGGTTAAAAAAGTGTGTGTGCGTGTGTGTGTGTGCACGCTGGCTTCCCGGAACTAGGAGTGAGATGAGCGGTTTATCACCAGTGACACACTGGTGAAAAGATGTCACATCCTGTCTGGAAGCAGAGGCAGGAGGGATGGTAGATAGTGCAAAGGATAATGCAGATCATGGAAATCTGGTGGGCTAATTCCACAGAAGTGCTGCTGAACATTTGGGATAAAGGAAGAATTTCTCTGTAAATCCACCTCTGACTCCTCATCTTCACATCCTGTCTCACAAGCCCTTCTGATTCATGTCGACTTGATGAGCTGGAAGAACCTGCTGAGCCTGTGATAGCTATGGCCAGAGGATTAGCAGCTTCTTTCCTTCTGCAATTCTGTTTTTAGACTGGGATACATCTTTACTGAAGATTAGCAGCCTGGTGGGTTGAGGAAATTAAATTTCACAAGGGCTGCAAACTGGAAGCACATATTCAGAGGTGTGAAAATGAAATGGGGAGATTTTAATATAGTCTTAAGGAGTAGATCCTATGGCTTGGAGCCTTGGGGCTTTTCTGGAGGTGTGGTTATTTCAGAGTAACAGGTGATGTGAATTTGAAGGGGAAATTCCAGAATAATTCCTAATCTGGCACTCTTGTCCCAGCTGCCGGCCTGCCCCAAACCCTTCACTAGCGGGGCAGCAGCTCGGGAAAGTGCATTTCCAGGAGCCACACCGGCTTTTCCCCTTCAGTGCACCCTTGCGGGGCGGGGTGTGCGGGAGCGGAGCCCTTTCCGTGCTGGAAGTGGCCCCCAAAAGAAGCAGCGGCTGCATTGGGGGGCTCTGCTCGTACGCTGCGAGCAGCAGGAGCTGCCAACACGTTCTTCTCCTTCCACGCACTTGGGTCGCCTCGTGACCTCTTCCTTCTCGATTTATGTGGCAGTTTTCTCTCCGTGGGAAGGCGGCAGGGCGGGTGTGTTCCAGCCGGTGAATGTTCTGCTCTACACCGGCTTGCTTGCGTTCACTTTTATCTGATGAACGCACCCGGCGTGTTCCCAAATGTCCGGAGTTGTTTCTGGGCGATGTGGCGCTGCCTTGTGCTCTGAGCGTGCTTCTGTGTCATCTCCAGATGAAAATTTAGATCTCCCGGGTTTGATTTTCTCCCAAAGGAAGTGAAATTAGTGTGAGATTTTGTTTGGCTCACGCAGGTGTATCAGGAATGTTTGCCTTCTGATACATTTGCATGTAGGTGAGCACAAAGGCAGGGTTTGTTTTTTTTTTAACCCCGTGTAGACAGCTGAGTATGATGAATGGGTTTATTCTGTAAGGTGCTTATTATATTATGCTTCTCTTTGGCTTTGTCTTTAGGGAGAACTCTTTAACCACTTCAGGGACTGATTGCATTTGATTAGAGAGTAGTTTGTCTTCTGAATCCATTATGCTGGGTGAAAGTCCACGAGTTTATTCCATTTGATGATGCAGCTGGAATTGCACTGTGTGTGTATTATACAAATGAGGACCAAATGCAGAGTATTTCGTAAGGGCTCATTTGAATTGATGAGTGGCCTTTTCTTACAGAGTTATCATACTGGATTGCAGGTAGGGATGGAAAAAGAGCCTGGGTGCTCATCCTGTCTGCAGCAAAATAATGCCCTTTTCCTTCTCTCCTTCTTTTGAAACTTGAAAACTTGAAAATTCTGGCTCATACTTTCACCAAAAAAAAAAAAAAAGAGAAATTTTTCCCAGTTTATTTGACCTTTCCTGTTGTGGTGGTCACAAATGCTTCCCCCTGCCTCCTGCCCCAGCTGAAACCATCTGCCCAGAGGACGGAGCAGTGGTGGGGAGCACTTTCCCTCTGCTCTCACGCAGCCCCGGGGAGCGGGGGTAAGCTGGCTTACCTGGCAGGAACGCCTGCGAGCCTCAGTTTTCATTGTTCTCTGAAATCACAGCACCTTTTCTTTCTCTTGAGCACAGCCAGCGTGAGTGTTCCCAGGGCGGTGGAGTGGCAGTGCTCTGAAACGATGGCCAGATTTGTGGGGCAGTGAGCGTGCAGGAGGATGGGGTGGGGATGGGCAGGAGGAGAGGGTGAATAAGTGCGATGTACCCGCAGCATCCATCTCCTCTGAACTCACAGAAACGTGAGCTCTGATTTCATCTCCTAAGCTTGCGCTTAGGTTTTCACTTCTCTGTAGGAATGAGCGTTTCTGAAGTGCCTGACTGACAGAGGAAGATTTAAAGGGAAGGGTAGAGCTGGCTTCCAGGCAGTTTCACTAATAGCAGCTTATTATAAATTTAACAGATGAATTGTCAGTTTCTGGGAGGCGTGTGCTCACCACAACCTTTCCCTGGGTTCTCCACTGGCCACAGAAAAATATAAATTTCTGAGGTGCTCAGCTAATGCAGTGCATTTCATTGCTCAATAGGGTGTTCCTTGGTTTACAGTTTGCAGCCTTCATTATTCCTTTTATCACATCTGATAATATTGAACTGTGTTGTGAAAGACAACTTTAGTGTGGGGTTTTTTAGATGTTTGTATTTTCTCAGTGGTTATTGTAGGAGGTGTGGAGGAATTTTATTCTTCTGAGGGTCAGCTATCAGTGAGTGAAGCTTTTGCCTTTCAATCAAACTGGTCACTTTATTATTTTTTGTCTCCCAGATGTCTTAAGTTGATAGGCACAGCAGGACTGAAATAATACTTTCATCACTTGGAATTTCTGAGAATTTCATAGTTTTTGAAATAAATTCTGTAACTTGAGACACTAGACATTTGTAAGTGGTTCATCTGCCTGACGTAAGATTTTTCAAACAGAAATACACATATAGCACTTGCTTTAAAAGTTTCTGGAAAGCACCCTGATTTTTGGGGTCAGTGGTAGCTTTTCCTCCTGTTCTTTTGACTCTCTGTACCATGCAATCCTTGTCTTATCACAATCCCTTTGCGCTGCCAGACCCCTACATAAAATCTCTGATTTCCTCTTAATTGTCGTTGCTGAAGTGACACTTGGATTTTATGCTGGCTGAGGAGAGCACATCTGGGCAGCTTTGCTCACTCCTCTGCCTGTGCACCGGCCACTCAAGAACACTCAACACACTCAAGAACAGAGAGGTTTGGGTTGGAGGGGACGTCAGAGATCACCCAGTTCCAACTCCCCTGCCGTGGGCAGGGACACCTCCCACCGGGCCAGGTTGCTCAGAGCATCCATCCAGCCTGGCCTTGGACACTCCAGGGATGGAGCAGCCACAGCTTCCGTGCTGGCCTGTGCTGGCTGCAGGGTCACCTCTGCTCCTTGCCCTGTTTCTTTCTGTGCAAAAACTTTCAGGGGTACCACTCACTCCGTGTTGATCCTTCTGGTGAAGCTTCCCGTGGTGGGGAGCAGCAGAAAATCGCAGGTTTGTTTGGAAGTGACGACACAAGAAGAGGGAAATAAGTTGAGTTGTTTTTAAGAAAGCAAATGACAGCGTCAGCGCAGAGGTCTGAAGTCAGGGAGGGGATGGAAGCATGTAAGGATCTTCCTCTGGTAAATTTAATTCACACTTTTTGCTAAATGTAAATGATAGCTTAGGAGAAAACTGCTTGGAATACATAGTAAATGATGTTGCCAGGATACTTCCTGATCATGTTAATTAAACTGTCCCACAGATTGGGCTTAATTACTGCATAATTTGCATTTTGGAAATGATGGTAAGCATTACTAAAGAAAGCTCTTATTCTCCTAGCAGAAAGAACATTGTACATGAATTAATTTCCAGGGGAAGAAGTCGCTAGACTCAGATAATGATGTATCTTGAAAATAAAGTTAAGATTTTTGATAATGAACTCGCATACATGCCATTCCTTTTAGCAAGATTACATTTTATGTTTGTTCCACTGAGTTCCTTAGAGACTTCATCCACCAGCCTTCCTCTTGTTGACTATTTCTTAAATTACAACAACCACTGTAGCTTTCAGGGTGGCTGGTGATGAAGCAGATATTAGTTAACAAGTGTAAAGGGGCAAAATATTTGTTGCAAAATTGCAAAATTGAGGCCCAGATTTGATGCACTGCACGTGCATTGCTGGTGATGCACTTGGCCACCCTCCCAAGTTAAACTCACTAGTAAGCTATCAGCTTCTCCTTGTCTTGTTTCTTGTGGTCTGTTTTGGTTTAACTGCTGATATGTCTCTGGCATCCTACTTGTGGAGGCCTGAGGACAAACGGAAAAATGCAGAAATCTCTCTCTCTGCCCTTCAGGTCTGAGTTCAGGTGTTACTGGTGGATGCTCTGCTTGGAGGCCTCAGGCAGGTGCCTCTTGGGGCAGTGGGAGTAGCTGTATGGCTTCCTAATGCAAAAAAAAAAGAGGATTTTGCATCTGCATTTCTGCCAGGGTGGCTTTGTAGCTCCTGACCCTGCTTTGAGTTCAGTGACGTTCCTGCAGCCATGTTTAACTGCAGGGCTGTGAGGGTGCTTTGGAAAACAAGACAAAACATCAGAACTCCCGCAAGAACTAAGACAAGAAAAAAAAACTGTTTTGTTTGGGGGGGGGAATCTTCTGAACACAGCAATTTCCCAATTTAGCCCGCTAATTGCTTTGGATGATACCGTTGCTAGGATATGCGTTTCCGATGTGACTTCTGCGTTTTAATTCTTCTTTGCTCTTGTCTGTGACCCAGGTGATCATAAACAGCACCATCACCCCCAACATGACCTTCACCAAAACGTCGCAGAAGTTCGGGCAGTGGGCGGACAGCAGAGCCAACACCGTGTTCGGGCTGGGCTTCCCCTCCGAGCAGCAGCTGACCAAGGTAACGGGGCTCACGGGGCTGCTGCAGAGGCTCTCTCGGCTTCTTGTCAGGGCAGGCTTGCACATCCCCGGCCCCCGTGTGTTTCTGCAGGCCCTCCTCAGCGGGGCAAGGCGCTCGTCCCCCGGAATCACCCGCTGTCTGTGGGTGCTGCTGGGGGCAGGGGATGAGCAGCCAGGGAGGGCTCGTGCCAGGCTTGCTGGCAAAAGTGCCTCTGCATCAGCACCAGACCCCTCACCGTGGGTTTGGTGTTAGTGAAATACTTCCCTGGGCCAGGGACTGGGCACGTTAATGGGCTTGTGAAGGCTAGAGCAGCCTCTTGTTCTGAATAACCAGCACTTGAAAATACTCCTCTGTCACTGGAGCAGTGGTCTTGACAAGTGCTTGTCAAGCAGCTGAGATGATTCTTTGTTCAAGCAGTAAAAAGCCCTGTTTATCTAACACATACCTGACTCCCGAAGCATTGGCTGCTTGGCACTGGGCTTCATCAGTGACCTCAGCACGGTGTCCTTGGGCATGCCACAGCCTCTCACGTTGCTGTCCTCTCCTGTGCTTTAATAAGGAAAGGGTCAGGAGAACAAGGTGTTTCTTGTGCTGTCCAAAGCAGCAAAGGCAGAGCACTGCACTAGAAAGACTTCCCTACCAAGCGAGTAGTTATAGGAATTTATTTTAGTGATACTGTCTTACTAACTTCTCACAATTTCTAGAGAATTGCATTGTTGCAAGTGTTTCTTAAAGGTAAAAGGTAATTTACTCTTCGTGTGTTTAATTATTTTTGGACTTGGGATACCCATAAAAGTGCCATGGCATTAATCTGTTCCTCAGGGGTGATGGAGGCATGATGTGCAAAGCTTGTTTAAAAACAAGTTGCTGGAGATGGGTATGTTTTATGATGCTTACTCAAGTGTACAGGACTGCTCATTCCACCCATGCATATTCCTCACTCCTGGAGCAGTGAGGTGTTCATAGTAGCTGCTAAGTTGTGTGGGAATAGGGGAGGATTAAAATGGACCTGGGGGAATAATTTGTTTTGAGTAGCAGATAAACGTGATACAGTGCAACCTTTGGACACTGAATGAGAGAATTTGCACCTCTGGGTAGTAATTTTTAACCCCGGGGTCCTGGAGTTACACCTCTGCAAGGTGACACGCGGGGCCTCAGCGCAGGCTGGGGCTGAACACGCGCCGTGTGCCACGTGGAGCGGGTGGTGCTGAGCGTGGCTCAGCAGAAGAGAGGCAGATAACGCAGTGAGGCACTGGGCACGCTGTAGCGAGGCAGGAGATACATTTGGGGGGACCTTGCACCCCGAGCAGAGAAATTTTACCGTGTTCTGCAAACCCGTTCAAACACACATCCTGAGGAGAAGTGCCTTGCCGGTATCAGAAAGCAGCTTGTGCACGTGGCCAGACGAGAGCCAGTCTGAGTAACACCTCGTGTGGGCACAGGGGCACCAGCACCAGCTGTGTTTCTTTCCAGGTCATCTTGCACATCTGTTTGCGCTGCGTGATCTGCTGAAGAGCCCACTGCCCAAAATACAACCTCCTACTTGCAGGAAAGGCTTTCCAAATCAGCAGAAAGACTTTTTCTGGTCAGAATATTGAGAGGGAGCTTAAGGGGAGCACTTCTGAAAATAGCTTGAGATGATCTTTTAAAGAAGAAAAAAACCCCGAACTCTGACAGTTATCTAGCTGAAAAACGTAAGAAAACCTGGTTTATTACCACCCTGCAAAGCCATGGGACAAAGATACTCTTTTATTGTCTATGCTTCTCAGTTTAATTATTGAGCCATTAGTTAGAAAGATCAGAGTTGAGAGTGAGATTACAGCTATATAAGTGTATTGGGAATAGTAAAATCAAGTTTCATTTTATATTAATATCATTATACTCTTATAAAAGATATAAATTAAAGCTTGCCTATTTTACGGGAAATAATTGAAGTGCTTAGTCAGGAACTGGAAGGACACACTAAAACTCCACTAAACCAGAGATCAATAGTCCTGGCTTAAAATAAATATAAATAAATAAAGCTGAAAAATGTCTGCTGAAAACAACGGATGATAATGAGGCAGAAGAAGAGGTTAGCATGCCTGAAAATGCCTGCATTTTTAAGTATATTGCTTGGCCTAATAAAAGATATTGCCTCATTCTAATGCCTTGCTTCTCTTGAGATACTTAAAGCATTAATCCATACCTATAGGGAAAAGCAATTCAAATTAAACATGAGCCATTAATGAAAACTGCATTCCGTGACCCAGTAACCTAATTACCATTCACATTGATTGGGAGAATCCCAGGGCTTAAAGCTGATGCCCTACTCAGGGTCCTCTTCCCCTTTGGCAGGACTCGCTGACCCCTCCTTGCCCCCCTTCCCACCCCGTGCCTCAGGAGGGTCTCGGGGCATTGTTCAGACATTGCTGCAGCCAGACTGGGACAGGAATCGCAGGGAACTGGCAGGGGCAGGGCTGGGGCTGCACAGGTAGAGCTGCATTTTGCACACCGAGTGGTTAAGGAGGATTCCTGCTGCCGTTCAGGGCGCTTTGAGGCAGCCGTGCCTTACGAGGAGCTGCAGGTAGTCAAGGGCACGGGGACAAAGATTTATATGGGCGAGAAACCCGGTAAAGCCAGACTTTGCAATCATAAAGCAGCTGCCTCTGGGCCCTGGGAAGCACTGGACTTTATTTCTCTGCACTCTTGCACATGACGTGTGCTGTGTGTGTGCCAGTCGCTGCATTGCAGGGCAGTGAGCTCGGGGCAGAGCCTGCCCCAGCACCCAGCACCCAGCACAGCCCGTGGTCCAGCTGGCATCAGAGCTGGACACACCCTGGCTGGGACAGAGCTAACTACTGGCCACCTTCCGGGGTAAATAGCCTTGTTGGGTGCCCGTGTGCCCCGTGCTGAGGGCTCATCCTGGGAGAAGCACGTGTGTGTTGTGGGTCACGGCACAGCGGCGCTCCCCCGGGGCCGGCGCATCACCCAGCCTTGTGCAAACCGAGAGGGAGATGAAATATTTATGAGCCTGCTTTGGGTGGGAGCAGCTGTTTCATCCGATACTGGCACAATTTGTCAGTAGGAGACATAAAATATAACGCCAGACCAGGAGCTTAAAATTTATGCGTACAAAATCATGCTTTTTAATGTATGAAATGCTAAGGAGGTCCATTTGAATATATATATATTTCTTCTGGTGACAAACTGACTGCAGATTTGAACAGCCTTTAAATAATTTGTGAGATGCACAGTAGCATCCTCGTGTCCCCGTTAAATTTCACTGGCCAAGACTCCTAATCAAGCAGTGCTCATGGGCTGCAGCTGCCCTGGCCAAAAGGCTTCACAAGTGTTGGTAGCAGCAAATCTTCTCCATACTGTAGCTTAGTCCCACAGCTTCCTGCGGCCTGGGAAGACACATCCTATAATCCATGATGGGCTTTTGGGGTGGTATTCAGTTAGCATCTCTCCTACTCGAGTCTTTTTTNNTTCTTTTTTTTTTTTTTCTTTCTTTATTTTGTCTTTTTTTTTTTTTTTTTTTTTTTTCCTGATTTTGGGGAACTTTGCCAGGGGGCAAGCGTGGAGGTAAGGAGAAGAAACATTAGGAATTTTTCTGGTTGGTTTTGGGTGTTTTGGGTGCCCCTTGAGACCACGCTTACCAAGTTTTCATGTACCGAACAGAAGATTGTTTCGCTTTTTCGTTAGGAATTTGGCATTCAGGAAGCACTCCCTTTTGTTGTGATGGTTTGAGGGCTCAAAGTCAACTTAGACCTTGGAGGTGAGGCACGATTTTGTGGTACCCATTATCTGCCATTTACTTGTGTTTGGAGCAGAAGCAGTCGGTTACTCGAGCGAAATCAGCTCCGATTTCTCCCGGAGCTTTGGCCCTGTGGCTGTGACACATTCTCGGACAGCCTCGGGCTCTGGGTGGCTCCAGAACCTCCTGCTCTGCTCCTGTGCCGTGGGTGTTTCAGTGCTGCAGAGCTGGGGCTGGCACTGCCCCGCTCGGAGCAGCAGTCGCTGTGTAAATGCAGATGTGTTGAATACACGTGTTGGTGAAGCAGAGACAGGGCTGAAATCTGTTATGCAATGAGGTCGTTATTGGGTTAGTATTGAAGATTAGCGTTGCTCAATCATACACCATTTTTTATTATGGAAATGTGGAAAAATGTCCTCTTCTTCCCAGCTCGAATAATTTTTCTCAGCAGTCTCCTGTGTGCTTTAGGAAGATAGCTGCAAAATAAAATTTGATAGATCACTTCCAATTCTTTTTGTCTGTTCATATTTCGTATCGTCCACGAAGAACCCTCATAAATTTTTCATACATAAGATGAAGAGATTTATTGTAAAAGAGAAAGATTTATTATAAAAGACAGGCTCAAGACAGCCTTACACTCTCCCCAAGAAACGCAGACGTAGAACTTAGTGTTGATACAATATTTTAGGAGTGATCGGCTGGTTGTAGCTGCTCTGTCACAGCAGGAGGGATGCTTTGTGTAAAGTTAGAGTTAAATCATTTAAGGCACGACCGTAATGTGGTTGTTGCTAACGATCTGTGGAGTGCCACGGAGGTAATCAAGTCATTTGTGCGTGTAGTGACTGCAGTGCCATCAGATGGCAGCTGCTGCCATCCAAGGGCACACGCTTTGCATGTGCAATGTCAGCTGTGGTAAAGGGAGCAGCTGCACCCCAGAGCTCCACCTTCCCTCACCAGCATCACCACGGATCGTAGGGTACACCCGGAATGATGTCACTCACCCTTCAGAATGTGCCCGTCCGTGGGATCCAACCGTGGTGTGTGTATGTGTGTGTGTGTGTGTGTTGGAAATTGCCATTTGTGTTCCACAAAACACAGGTGCCTCCACGTGTAAATCCAGATTCCCTTTAGCCCAAAAGGAGAAGATTTGTTTAATCGCTCTCTGCGGTCCCAGCCTTGTACTGAGAGAGCGCGTGCTAAATTCCTGCTGTAAATCTAGAGTCAGAAGGCAAGATTACTAAGTGAATAATGATTGTTCCTGTTCTTCCACTGTTAAATTGGATGGGATTTTTCATGCTTTCATTTACAGTTTTTTCATAAGTGTTCTGAATTATCCAAGGGTATAATGGCAATCCTTTTGTTCACAAACTGTGTGATAAATACATCTGTTTATATTTTTACTTTTAAAATGTCTTGCCTTTCTAGCATTTCAAGTTTCTCGAAACACAGGCAAGCAAGACCAGGCAGTTTTAGCTGAAAGATAAAACTTACCTATTCTTATAGTGCATGCATCTTAATTTTAAAAATAAATTATGTATTGTACCTCTTTTTCCATCTTTGTAATCCTCCTTTTAAAATTTTAAACACTGTTTAAAGGGCTTGAAGCCCTGCAGCCCTGACTGGCTCTGATAATACTTTGTATTTCAAAAATGCCAGGCTGGCTTTGGAGCAGCTGTCCTACAGCAGCTCATAGAGGTTGGGATTGTTACCTTCCATCTTCATCTTTCCTTCCCCCACCTCCCCCAGTTTGATCTGTCCCTCTTACAGGAAGCATTCAAGCCTTTATCTGAAGCCTTCTACCTTTATTTTTGAAAGTAGTAAGAGAATTAGACCAGAAAAGCTATGTTTTCGTATGACTCCATCATATGTTCCTTCTTCTCCTTTTTCCTGTGTCTTGAGAATCCCTTGCTTACCTCCTGCAGATGAACTTATTTGCATTCTTTAATTGAATTCACTTGCTCTTAGGAGTAGAAGACATTGATAGTATTTTTATCCAAACGTGTGTCTTTAATACCTTTGCCTTTAATACACTGTCAACACCAAGTGAAAAAGAGAAGGGGGAGGAAATAAACAGAACCAAATCAAACCAGGGGACACCAACAGTTCCTTTTCCTCCCTGGGTTTTTGCTGTGGTTGGCCAGAGTTACAGGGATGTCCCTCTTCTAGAAACGCCCCCCTTTCTTTTGGAAGAACCATCCTGCCAAAGGATTAAAATGTTTTTTCTTGCCAAAAATTTTGAATTAATAAAATTAGTTGTTCACTTTTGGAGATCTAGACCATATAAAGGTAGCAATCTTAATGGTTCAATAGATGATAAATCACGTTAATAAATACCTTTCATGGCTTTTTCTAGTTTGCAGAGAAGTTCCAAGAAGTAAAAGAAGCTGCCAAACTTGCAAGAGACAGATCTCAAGAGAAAATTGAGACCTCGAGCAATCATTCACAGGTTTGTAATTTAGCTTTAATAACTGTACACATACAGGATAAATAATTTAAAGTCAAATTTTCAAATGGACTGTGCCAGCTTCTGGCAGCTAGCTTCAAGTGTATAAAATGGAGATGGCTGAAGGTAATTGTCAGCTGCTGGACATTAGCATTGTCAGAGGAATATTTTTCATCCCTCCACGCACTTTATTTTCATTTAAATCTAATTTTGTTCAGCAGTCCTTGAGCTGTTACAGCTTTTTTAATACCAGGGAAAGCTGTGCATCCTTTGATTTGTGCTGTTAAAACGTAGTTTGAGTCACTGGGAAGCAAGTCAGTGGAGTGCTTCAGCAGGCAGTAAATGAGATGTGTCGATATCCTCCTTTTTGTCACCTGTCCACCCCACCTCTGTGGGCATTTCTCTGACCAGTGGAGAGCCTGGCTTTGTGTCCAGCATTCCCTTGCTGAGGGGTGACTGGTGGGAAGCTGTGGTGTGGGAGCAGGGGCAGGGCTTTAGGGGGGGTTGGAAGAAGCTTGTGCCGTGCATGTGCACGGTGCACTCTCCCAGGCAGCGCACCTTGTTCCACCAAGCGTCCAGGGAGGTCTGGGTTTCCTACAAACTGAAGGAATTGAGTGTTGTCCCAGTCTCTCCACGTGGTTGGCTGTGTTTTCGTGTGCCTTGCTTTAGGTAAGAGTGAGCCGTGTTCAGCAGGGGTTGCTGGCCTGGGCTGATGTTTGGAGGAGAGTTAGGTAGATTTTGGGCAGAGAGGAATTCAGATGAACGATCAGAAAAAGCTGCTGAATGGCTTTGGTCTTGCAGCCACCCCCGTTTGTGGGGCCCACAAATACCGATCTGAGTGGCTGACTTTGGATACTCATTTTGTAAAGGCTTTGGTCGTGGTCTTTGGAGTGCACTTGGTTTGTTCCCCGTTGGTGGTCAGCACCAGGCAGCGTGTGAATAGCATCTCTTTGGAGCAGCAGCATTGCTTTCGTTTGTTTGTTTGTGCTTTGTGTGTTGTATTGTTTCATTACCTTAAAAAAACCAAACAACCTTTAGAAAGCACAAGCCTTATCAGGGAAAAAGCTTTTAAAAACTTTTGAACACCTTAAACTTCATTTGTGTACCATTATAATTTTTTCATTCTCTTTGAACAGACCAGCTTTGCAGCCAAGATGAAAAGGGTATGTGTGTGTTACCACTGCTCTGCCAGGAGAGCCGAGGTCTCAGCCAAGTGGTGTGGGATCAAGATTACAAAGAAATTGGTGTTGTGGTCTTGCAGGAGATGCAGGAGACACCCAGTGTTCGTTTGTGTGTTGTGCTGCAGGAGTCTGGACGCGAAACACCATCTTCCACTCGAGCTTCAAGTGTGAATGGCACAGACGACGAGAAGGCATCACATGGTGGCCCTGCTGAGGCACATCTCAAATCTGAGAATGATAAATTAAAAATTGCTCTAGCCCAAAGGTGAAGTTCCTGTAGAACCTAAACTGCATTGGAAAAGTGTGCTGTAATTGTCTGGTGGATGATGATATTAACAGAAATTATTCAAATTGTAATTAATTTAAAATGGTGCAGTAGAATGGATGAATGAGCAGATTTTAGCAAGTACCTCCTGGTATCCTTGAGAGATATTTACCATTTAGTTTATTCCTGATGTAGTTTGTGAAGGAAGAAGCTCTCTTTTATTCTGCTGATGCCAACTGTTAGAACCATCTTCTTTCGTGAAGTTTCAGAACTACAGAAATAACATTAAAGCCATAGGGGAGCAATTGCTGCTGATAACATGTGAAGCCAATCTTTCTTCCTCTTTTGAGTTTGCTACACTTACTTTGATGAAAATAGATATGGATATTTAAAATTATGAAAGGGAATGAACTCAACCATAAAAAGTTGAAGTGAGAAATACAATTTCATCAGACTGCTTGGAAGTCCTAGGGGATATTCCTAAATTGTGGACAGAGCCCCTTGAAATCGCATTTTTTGCTATTTGCTTTGATAAATAATTTGAAAATGCTGAGAAGAGTAATTTGCAGCTGTAGTGAAAATACAGGCGTTGCAATATGCAAAGTTACAACATGAAAATAGAATAATTCTCTATTGGGATCTTGCCCTGTCTGCCTCTTGCATGTGAATGTCTATCTGTGAATGGAAAGAAAATCTAACAAGATCAAGCTGCTCTTAAAAAGGAATTTAGAAAACAAAGCATCACTGTAAGCAGCGTTATCCAGTGAGCAATTCCAAGGTTGCATAAATTATGTCTGAAGTGCAACATCTCTCTTTACTGACATTTCAGTAGCTCAACCTGTTTCACACCATAATGTTAGCTCACTGCTCTTGCTGAAGACACCTCCACAGGCAGGCAGCAAGTGGCACACGGGGAGTTTCAAAGCCTTCCTCCCGCTCACCCTCTAATCTTGAGCTCTGCGCTGCAGCTCGAAGCTTTGGGGAGCGAGTAGTTTAATTCTGCAGCATTACGTAACACTTTCATAGTTAAGACTCAGCATTAAAATAAATAAATTCAAATACAGATCACGTCAACCCCCTGAAATCTTCCATTCGGGGTCGCCGTGCCGCCTGCAGGTGTGCGGAGTGGCTTTGTGGCACGGGTGCCGGGTGTCCGGCCCCAGGGGCTGCGGCCGCGCGGCTCGGGAGGTGACGGGGACCACACCGGGGTGTGCAAATGGGCAGCTGGACCCTACAGCCTGCTCTGACAGCAGGGCTTTTGTTCCAGACACGCAGGCCACTGCTGCTGGAGTTGGTAGATCCCTTTGTTTTGACAGACACAGTCAAATCAAGGCTTTTGCTCTCCGTAGGCGTGTAATGGCTAAAGGCAATTGCACACATCCGAGCGCTCTTCGTCTTTCTGCAACAAATTAATGGTGAACACGCCGCGGTGGGGGAGTTGGCAGACAGGTAAAGAACAGCTCGCAGGAATACAAGGTGAAACCACCTCACGGTGTCCTGTTTTTCTCAGTTCGTCCAACGTGAAGAAGTGGGAGACGGAGCTGCAGTCGCTGCGGGAGAGCAACGCGCGGCTGTCCACAGCCCTGCAGGAGTCGGCGGCCAGCATCGAGCACTGGAAGAAGCAGTTCTCAGCCTGCAAGGAGGAGAACGACCAGCTGAGGGGCAAGGTAGAAGGACATACCCACGGGAGGGCCGCCCCTGCTCCCGGCTGCTCCCACCATTGCTCTTTCTGTCGGATCTCTGCGGCTTTCTGGCTGCGTGTGCTGGGAGACGGGTTTGGTGTTGGGAAGGGAGGTGGATGGGGAGTTCAGGCAGCTGCTTCCCTCTGCACGCAGTGGGCAGGGAGGGATCGGAGGAGCCGCCACATCACGTGAGGTTCCCTGCCTCGGGGTTTGGGAGACTTGGTGTCAGCAGGGCTTGCCGGCTGGGGTGAGAAGCCAGAAGGGTTCTAAAAGTGGGGCTGCTCTTGCATATGCCCTTCAAAGCACACTTAAATACTGCCAGATGTGGATGAGCAGAAGGAGTGGTCACGGCCTGGTTACCCGCAGGAGCCCAGCCTGGGAACCACTCAGTATTAGAAGCAAATCCCAACAGCGTGCAGGGGAATGAGTTATTTCCTCAGCACTGGGGGCTGTGAGCCGGGTCCTCCAGCACTAACACCTGGCACATCTCATCCAGAAACCTTCCAACAGGCATTGTCAAAAGCCTTTTCGCCTTTGTTACTGAGCGCATTTCTCAGTTGTGTAAGATGCAGGGTTAGCAAGGGCTGCAGCAGAGAGCAACTCAGAAGTTTTAAGTTTGTGAGGTCTCAGTTTAGAGCAGGCATTAGCACTGTCCCTCAGATAATTCTGTGCCATCTGCAGCAGCCCCACGCAGGGCTGACACCAGCCTGTGGCCACAGGGGATCCCGGGCACAGGGGATCCTGCTTTCCATGAGCACTGCTTTTGCAGGGATGGTTTCACCCTATTCGTCCTAAATGTTTTTGGAAAAGCTGGATTCTTTTCCTGCTTGCTCAGGTGGATCACTGGGACATCTGAAGTAGAGATCAGACTGTATCAGTCTGGTGAGGATATTTTTTTGTTTAGTGTTTGCTTTTGAATAGGGAAGGAATTTCATGTCTTTTTGAGTGTCAGTGGGCTGCAAATAGTGTTTCAGTGCTGGGGGTGGTTTGGGTTGTCTGTTGGCACTGAAAATCCTTGTGGAACAACCTTTTTTCTGAGGCAGATACTGCCTGTTTATGAACTTGTGTTTTATGGGTGCACAGTGGTAACAAGAGATCAAACCAGAGCTGTATTAACTGATGTTACATTAACAAATTAATATCAGTTGTTACATGGTTTGGGTTCCTGTATCCAGTCTCTTGTGGATAGGGGAGAAGTGAGAGACTGGAACAGTATTTTACAGGAAAATAGCGTAATTTGAAGGGTAGTTATTTCCTTTTCTGTACTGTGGCAGAGAAAAGTTGTTCTCAGCGACACATGCGACTTCCCAGTAGCTGTAGTAGAGATGAAGAGATTATTAAAACACCCCCTTGCTGCAGCTTCAAAAGCTGGTGGCCACCCAGCCTGTGCAGCAATGCTGTCTGTGTAATGTGCTGTCTTTCTCTGTGCAGGGAGGTTTCCTGAGGTTTTCCCCCAGGTAGGTTCCTTGCTCGATGCTCACGCTGCACCACCGCAGCGCCCTGGGAAGTTCCTTCTCCTCTATTAACTGGGTCGGAATTTTTTGCATATTGCTCTGCCTTCAAATGAGGGGAGTTGTAATCCCAAAGCAGCACGGAGCTGAGAATTAAAGTACATACTTTAATGAGCTGGCCCATTGGCCTGTGGGAAGTGCATCTCCTGGGAGCTGAGTCCCGAGCTGGCAGCAGGAGGTGTGGAGAGAACAAAGCAGCAGATGTTGCTCTGAACTGGTTCTCCCTCCAAAGTTTTGATGTTGTGTCCCTCACACACCAGCTAGAATAATAAGCAACCCCCAAGAGATTTCTTCTCCTTGTTGTGTTAAGAAAACCCGTTCCTTGTGGTCTTGTGTTGGCTTCATGGGAGTGAAGTGCAGATTTTATCCCCAGTTCCACTTATTTTAGCGGCTCAGTGTTTTGTGCATTCCTGAGTGCTTATAAGAGAGACTGTAGGAGAGAATAAATACAGACCCAGGGCTTCCTGGTGGATGTGTAAATTGGCTCTTTTGAAGGAAAGAAGCGATAATTTGGCTGCAGTGAATGAAATGCTGTGATTTAGGACACAGATCCCATGTCCGTTTCATCAGCTGTGTTCTGCCCCAGATTTTCAGAAATTTGAAACATTTCGCCTAATGTCTGATATTTCTTAAAGATTGAAGAACTAGAGGAACAGTGCAATGAAATAAATAAGGAGAAGGAAAGAAATGCACAGTTGAGTAGACGTCTCCAGGAACTGGAAACAGAACTTCAGGACAAAGAGCTGGTGAGTGCCCTGAACACATGGAAATGGCATTTTCATGTTTTGAGTGGGACTGTCTGCTTCTCTCTTGGGATGCAGATTTATGGAGTGGCTCACCTACCACCAGAAGCAGCCTGGGATGTTGCCTCTTTCCAGGTTTTCCACGTACAGTCCCTTGTTTGGTAGTGTTTCTCCATCCAAGTTTCGTGGTGTGCTGTGTGCTGTGACTGCACACTGCAATTTGGCAGGGGCTAACAAACAATACCTTCGTGTACACAGCACTTGTCCTTGTAGAAGAGCCAGGGTGGTGAAACTTGGTGCCCAGTGCCAGACAGATGTGTGCTGAGAACAGATTCATTTGACACTCCCCATGCCAAAAATCCCCATAGACATCAGGACTGTCATTAAAAAATACATCATTTGCGAAATAATCTGGCATTTGTTTGTGAAACAAGTCCTGTTTCTTTTTCTGGATGGCTCCTATTGAGCAGCTTTGCTGTTTATGGTCTCCCTCCGATCTTAGGACTAATGCCAAAGAGTGAGAAACTCAGATTCATCTAGGGTACCCCAGTTTGTCATTTTTGACGTCGCAGGGTGTTAATTTTCCTAAGGAGGATGATGGCTTGGAACCCCTGAACAGTGGGGAAAATAATGGGAAGCTTTTTTCTTTCCGTTGTCACAGTGACCAAATGCTCTGTGCTGGCTGAAGAGAAAAAGCAGGGCAGTAAAGTTTGCCATGTGCCATTACAGCATCTCTGCTGGTGCTCTTAAAAGCAGTGCTGTTAAGGGGTTTTATGGTGGCTCAAGGAAATAGTTTAGGGAGATGGATGTTGATGCACTGTCGTAAATACAATGTTTTTCAGCCCTGTATTTCAAGGGAAAATGTAATGCTGTCTTCCCAGCCTTTCTGTGGCAATAGTGTATATAACAACCCTTATTCTCTCCTAGCATTCTCCTCAAGATTCACGTTTTTACTGTACCAAATGAACCAGAAAATTGATTGACTTGTGAATATTACATGCCTGTCTTCCACTTGCACTGGAAGTACACTAACTTGTTTTAAAAATTCATGCTCACATTAGCAGGTTCTTGATTAGCTCTAAACTACCCCTAAGTAATGGTCCCGAATCCAAACCCACGTGCAGTCTGCTCATGGCATGGCCGTGTAAGAGAAGCTGCTGATACCCTCCTCGTGTAGGAGATGCTTTGGTTCCTCCACCAAATCCACGTGTCTCTGATTTTGGGATCAGGATCTTGTGTGGAACGGTGTCAAACGCTTTGCACGAGGCCAGGCAGCCCGGGGATGTACCCCTGCTTTCTCCAGAGGTCATCACCCACAGGGGCAGTTTCTGGAGGAGGATCTCGCACTTGTTTCCAAGTCGAGTCATCTTAATTTCCAGCAGAGGCGTGGATTCCTACAGCTGCTCTTTCCATTACCTCCCTCCAGCAAGTCTGCTCAGTTTGGGTAGTGAGGCCAGGACCGAACACAGATTTTGGGGGAGGGGGCAGGTGGTGGTTCTCAGAGCTGTACCATGGAGGAAAGCCCGTGACACCTGTGTTCTGCAGTGATGTCTCTGTACGTGCAGCTGGTAATGCCACTGGCCTCTTCTTTTGCTGTCATGCATCATTGAAATTGTCTAATTTGCTCTTTGCTACCATCTACAAATTGCTCGTAGCATTACAGCCCTTCAGATCTCTCTGTTGTTTAATGTATCTCTTGCGTAGGTATGTGGCTTAGGTTAAGATTCTATTAATATAATTCATGGAATTCGTGCTGGAGATTGGATTACATTGCCTGTTTTAGAAATGCAAAGTAAAAAATTGAGTGAAAAAATGTATTCTTGTAGAAAATTAGCAATTTTGGAGTGCAGGCAGGTTATTTTGACTATTTTTCCATCCAAATACTGTGCAGAATAGAATAAAATACGCAAAGCCATTTCATCTTTTCAAATTTTCATTATGTTTTAAATTGAAGCTTGCACTAATATTTTTTCTTTTATGTTTTCAAAGGAACTGGAAGAGCTCCGAAAGCAGGGTGAAATTATACCAGAGCTAATGTCAGAATGTGAATCTGTATCTGAACAATTACAGGTACAGTTTAGCAGTGAAATTAATTTCAAAATAGTTGGTACCTTTCCTTTTTTTTTTTTCCCTCGTAGCTGTACGCAATCAGTACATGGGAAGAGAACAGAAATGGGCAGCCTCGTCAGTGAAGTAAAATCCAATCAGTAAATAAGCCATCACGCAAAGTAGAACTTAAAAAGAATACCAATAAATCCCGAAGTGCTGAACAAAGCAATTTTGTTCCTCAGACAGTATTTTCTAAGTTTGTTTTTCGGGGTTAAACCACCGTAGATAATTCTGTATGTAATTGATGGCACGGTGTCTAATTCTGCAGCTGTAGCAATGACAGAAATGTATGCACAGTGCACGATTTAAATCCAGCTGAATTTGAAGATACCAACCAAATGACAAAGTCTGATGCAAAGCATCTTTTCCAGTTAATCTGTGTCCTTTCCTGTGTGGGCTTTTAATCAGACAAGCTCGTGTCAGTTGCTCTCAGAGGTGCTTGTGTTAATCAGTTTACAGAAGTTCAACCAAACTCTCACAGCCCAGCTGCCATTTGTTGCTTTAATCTGTGAAATGCTGTTCATCCTTCTTCTCTGTGATTCATCTTACTGTCTCTTTTGTCTTTAAGGCTGCTGAGAAAAAGAATAAAGATCTTGAAGAGAAAGTCAGAACGCTAAGGACAGAAGTTGAAGAGAGCAAACATAGGCAGACCAACCTTAAAACTGAATTAAAGAATTTTTTAGATGTACTAGACGGGAAGATAGATGAATTACATGATTTCCGACAAGGACTGTCTAAACTTGGGGTTGACAATTAGATGGCAATAGATCTTTTTGTAATCTAGGGTCTGGATGTTTGATGTTCTGTTGATCCCAAACGTGTGTTTTACAAAATATAACTAGAATGTTCCACTTGTTTGCATTGGTTTTGTACATAGAGGCTGAAAATTTGCTGTGGGGTTTTTTTGGTGGGTTTCTTTTTTGTTTGTTTGTTTGTTTATTTACCAAACCAATCGTGCTGCTCACTGAATTCTGTTGAGGTTAGAAACTTTCTATATTGCTGCTGTGGCTTTGTGAGTTTGGGAACAGGTAGAGGGTTCTGTCTCAGGAATCTGGAACTAGATCTACCTTAAAATGAATATGCAGTTAGTTGTTGCAGGGAAATTTATATCTTTCTTAAGGGCTGTTGCAACCATAGAAACAGAAAAGAAGTCTTTTTCTTGTCTGGACTATCAGCACTCTTAGCAGCATTGACTTTATTCCTTGGTGGAGCAGAGAGATCAGCTGGAGCCCCTGCAGTTTGTGAAATGTGCCTGTGATGAGCTGCAGTCAGGAGAACCACTTCACACAGATACCAGTATCTTTAGGGACCACGTCAATCAGGCCTGATTCACCAAAAAAAAGTGCAGTGGATCTCAGATAACCTCTGATAGAGGCTGCATGCTCTTGCCTGGACCCATACAGCACAAAGTCAACAGAGCAGAAATGAGTTTCAGCTCTTGAAATCGTGTCTTACCCAGTCAGTGAGGACAGCTTCTCTTGCCTAGCAGATTCACCTCCCTCTGGCCTTCAGTTTTGAACCCATGTAGTTCCATCATTGTGTGCATCTCTGAAAAATGCCCTCCTGAGTCTGGGGACCAGATATTTATTTTTAAAAGTGGTATGTTGCTGGTTTGTACAGGACTCATGCCCCTCTGCGTGCAGCTTGATTGTTGTTGATGACCTTCTGCAGCAGTGAGGAAGGAGACATTGATCTGGAAAGCATCATAAGGTTACTGGAAGATGTTGCTCAGAAGCAGATTTCTGCCCAGGAGACTGGCAGGGCGATGGCCACATGAAATCGAAGTCCTTTCCTATGATTTCTGCATTCTCTGGGAGTAGGGTAGGAATTAGTCACCAAGTTAGATTGCACAAAAAAAACAAACCCCCTCAACCCGAGAGGCAGAAATGTTCTTTTATTCTTGAACCAATTATTCAGCAGCTCTGAGAGTGTTTTGAGAAATGCAAGGTCATGCCCTGGCCTTCAGTGAGAGGGAAGTTCAGTTCCTCACAGACGGGGATGTAAAAAGGGCCAGAGAGGAGAATCCAGCCCAAGCTTTGCTCTTTCCCCTAGGACTTCCTTCAGCTTCTTTCTCTTCTTTCTCCATAACCTGTTCTGAGTGTTTACATGGGATCTTAATTCATTCAGGAAGGTACTTTTGTGGACATTGTTATTTGCTTGGTGCAGACGGCAGCTTGGCTAAGCACCGTGTTGGTGCTTTCCAGCAGTGACTGATACAAAATGGCCACGCCTTTCTTGGAATTTTGGGGCTTTTTTTCTTTTTTTTTGGCACGTCTTGGTTATTAAAGTGACCTTTAAAAGAAAGGTGGGTTGTAGATGAAACACGCTTTGAATACTTTTTTGCAGATAAATATGTAATCCCCGTGGTGGAAATAGGATCTGTCTGCAATTGTCCCTTGAATTTTCATTTAATCTGTTGCTGTTACATTATTTCATGGCCTGTTTTTTTAGAATGGACTTTGAGTATTTTTGCTTTTACTCCTTTGAAACAATGGATGTAAAACTGGGACCTTTCATAACCACTATGACCATTTAAGTCTCTTTTAAAAAAATGGTTGTAGGCTGTTGATACTTAAAAATAAAAATAAAAATAAAAATCAGGTACATAGCATGTAGGCGTGTGAAAATTAGACTTTGCCAGCATGGAAGATTCAACAGTTGCATAATGTGGGGTTAGATCAGACTTCTCAAAATTGAAAATGACGTCAGAAACTGTGTGGTTGTGCACAAGTAGTCTCCATTTTTAGTCTTTTTATTTGATAGAAAGTCAGATACACACCATAATTTAGCAGGCAGCTCATCCTGCTTCTCCTCTCCTCCCATGCTGCTTTTTGGTCCCTGCATCAGCTGGGAACCGCAGGATAATACAATTAAGAGCTGCAAGCAGTACTGGCAGTCAGGGCCCTACTCCTCACCGTGGTTCATTGCTTTTGCACCAAGGACCCTGCTCTGTCTTCTTTTTCCTGTTGAGTAATCTTAGGGCTTGTCTCTTTGTTTTAACATAAATTACGTTTTTAATATGATGCTGGGTAAAAAGATGCAAAGGACTCCGTGGAAAAAATTGTATTCTTGGGGTTAATCCAGATCTTTGTTTTCCACATTAGTCGGGTCTAGCTCAGATGCAGTTCATTAGGAATGTATTAAGCCACTCTTAAATTGCAAGAGAAGTGTTTCCGTGGGATTGCATCGATAAAACAGATGGAGTTTGATGCTGGCACATTAAGCCAGTGCATGGCACTGACACAGGCAGTTATTTCTGGGTGCTTTGTGCCCACCAGAGGAACAGTGGAGTGTCCTTAAAGAAATCCCTGCCCTGTCTCTTCTATCTTGCCCCAGATGTGTGTATCACATATCTGTTGTTGCTCTGATGTTGAGTTGTTAGGGATGCCTGCACACAGCTTCGTGCTGTGGGAATCTCCATCCTTCAAGCATCCAAGGGCTTGTTATGATTGCCTTCTTTCTTCTTCCTTCCTGACAGCAGTAAGTTGAGAGCTTCTATGTATAATCACCTAAACCCACCCCCCAAATGCCATCTCTTTCAGCCTTTCCCTCTCTTTCACTGGATTTTTCCTCTTCAAGAGCAAAAAGCGTGGTGAGAAGAGGCAGTGCATGCTCTGAGGTGTGTTTGGGCACCAACTGCAGCTGCCCCTCTCTGGCCTGTCCCTGCCCCAGGACACTGAAGGTGCCACACACTGCTTAGTCCTCGATGCTCTCTGGTGGCCCAGCTCTAACCCGTGTGCCAAACTGAGAGCCTCACACTGCTCCTCTGGGACTCCTCCCAGCACTGAAATGCCTCCTCTGTCCTGATGGGACCACCAGAGCAGCCAGCCTTCCCCCACCAAAACGCACACACCGTCCTGTGGGTGCCCTGAGGGTCCTGTGGGTGCCCTGACCCTCCTTCTGCGCGCAGCTGGAATTCCGCCCGTCCCCGCGGGCACCATGAATTCAGCTGGCAGACGCCTGCTTAGGGATGGCCCTAAACTCTGCCAGGGCCAAAAAATACTCGTCCCTGTCCCAGAGAGGATCTGCAGAGTTTGGTTTTATTTGTTACGCAGTGCTGGACAAGTCCTGGTTTCCCTGTGCCGTCAGCAGTGCCTTGGCCAGCTCTCCGCTTCCACCCGGCCTGAGCAGAGGTTGATGGGCGGCTGCACCTCACCCTGGGCGAGTGTGAGTTCCCTTTCTGGACACAGGTTTCCTCCCTCTAAGTGGTTTTTATGGCAGGATCTCTCCTACCTCACGTACGTGTTCTTTCCTTATCAAAGGACGCGTGCTTGGCGCGTCCCGTGTGGGTTTGTGCCGGCTGCGCCTCCGCGGGTCCTGCCCGCCCGGCCCTCCTGGCATCAGCAGCCCGGGAGCTTTAGGGAGAAAAATCTGTGCTGGCCTCCTGTGACACCAGGGCAGAGTATCTTACTGACCTCCGGGTGAGATGCTTCTCTGAGGCGATGTTAGAGCTGCTGAATAACGGTGGGGTTTGAGGGTTTTAGGCAAAATGAGAAATAAACGGGTCTGCCTTGTGTTACATAAAAGCAAAAGTGACATAAAAGTGCATAGAACTGTTTTCGAGGGGAGAGAGTGCTCCACTGGATATATTATGTCACATTTTGGAAAAATACCTTAGTCTTATATTAGGAATAAATTATTTCAGAATAAAAAAACGGAACTTTATTGCACACTCAGAATAAAGTAGGTTAACCTTTTTGGGGTTTTATTATTTGGCTGAATCTTTTTTTGCCAATTTTGACTCAACTTCACAAGTAGTTCTGTTTGGCCTAGAAGTGCATTTTCAGCAAATGCAGTACTTTGTAGTGTTCTGTCTACACCTAATTGGTGTCTCCTTTGCTAAGTGAGCTCACTGGAAGAAAAATGTCTTTTCTTTGAGAAATTCAGCGCCACCTGTCATTTTCTAAGCATTCAGAAGATGCACTTTCTAAAAACAGTTGTACACTGGGTGCACCTGTGGCCAGAAAACAAACATTATGTAGACAGTATCTTTTTTCTGGACAAACACCTGATTTGGTTTTTATGTGAGCAGTTCAGGGAGGACAATTTTTTAAAGCTGCTCCATGAATTAAGGTGGGCAGGAAGGGTTTCTGCTGTTCTGCTGCTGTCCCTGCCACTGCCATTGTCTTACAAGGGTCCCAGCCAAAGCACTTGTGGTGCTAAGGGAGGTGCTCCCCTGCCCTGTGCAGCGTTGGCTTGGTGGCTTGTTGGACACAGGAAACGTCCCATTGGCAGCAGGGCACAAATTGTCCATAGACTTCTGATCTCTTCTCTATGCTGTTTAATTTTTTTCCCCAAGCATTTCTTTTTCTTTTCGTTGTTACTTTTTTGCCACCTTTGGCTGCATCATAAATGGCAGAAGGAAAATCCCCCGTTCCTGTCCCCACCTTGCAGTGGTGGGAGTTTCTCACCTACAAGACCGTGCCCTTCCTTGGGCTCTTCCAAAGAGTTATCTTGGCAAAACCCTTCAAAGCAGCAGTGGCTTGTAAGGAGTGTAGTGCTGTTTTCCTGAGCCTATGGATTTACGAAGAGAAAACCCCTGTCAGGGTGAGAAAAGCTCAGCTTAGCGTGTGCCCGATGCTGAATCCGAAGGGTGTAAGGGGAGGCGGTGGCAGCAGCACCAAATTTTTTGGACTGTTGTTTCAGGAGAGGTTTCAGTGAAAGATGTGCTCTGCCCACAAGCTGTGGATGTCTGGATGGCCACACCGACCCACCAGCTCACCCACCTTTGTCCGGGCAGCCCAGGGCTTATCAAGCCCGTAAATATCAAGGAGCCCTCAGCATATCACGCAGGTGGCGGTGTGAGGGATGGAAGGGCAGCGTGCACACACACACAGCTGAGAGAGCAGGGCAGCCACGGCTCTGGTTATGGTCAGACACTTCCAGTCAAAACCAGGAAAAGCTGTTTCTGTCGCACAGGGCCTCAGCAGTACCAGGGACCTTGCAGAAGGGCAGGTCCAGCTGCCGGGAGGTGAGGGGCAGCACGGAGTCCCAGGCTGGGCTGGCAGGCTCTGGTTGTGGGCACGATTTAGCGATGGTAAGACAGAAAGCCACCCTAAGGTCGTTCTTCTTTCCATGGGTCGTGTTCAACAAGCTCCTGTGTGTCAGGCAAAAGCCATACACAGCCACAAGATGAACCCAGAGACACCTGCAGCCAGAGAGCCCCGGCTGGCACACACAGCCTGGCCAGGGATGCTGTGCCTGCAGTCCCGGGAGCTCGGCAGGGCTTGAGGCTCACCTTTGGAATGTCAACCTGACGTGAAGTTTGCACATCCTAAATACCATTCTCTGTGGTAAACGAGGAGGTACCCGAAGTGAAATAGAGCCAGGAGGTGAATGATAAATGTGATGAAAGTGCTTCCCAAAGGAGGGCTCTCCTGCAGGCTGTGGGCAGAGCTGGTCCTGGCCAGGAGGGCTTTGCTTGCATCCCTGGGGGATGTCGGATGTCCAACCTTTGATTTTCTACTGTGTTTTGTGTTAGCTCTTCTTTTCTTTCTTTTTTTTTTTTTTTTTTTTTTTTTTTTTTTTTTTAATGTTGCCCGGAAATACTGTTTTTACATAAAGGTGCNAGGTAGCCTGGACATACAGTCTTCAGATGAAGGTGCCTATACCTCCAAAAATTTTATATGCACATTTTGAAATTTAGTTAATTTAGTTACCACATAGAAATGGTACGTACAAGAAAGGCACTTGAGAAAAAATCTGTCCGCTCTTGTATTTTTGTTTGGGTTGGGTTTGTTTGGGTTTTTTTTAACACTGGCCAGCAATAATTATTTTAGCCATATACTAGCTAAAAACACCGATATGTAATGTAAGATTTGTGAACTAAGCTTCTAAGTTTGCAGGATTCTGATTAACCTGGGTATGTGATGAGGAAGCTATGCTCAATAAAAGAGTATTTTGCAGCATTTAGATGTTTTCATTGAATTGCCTAATAGTGGTCATGAACATTATATTCTATAAAGCTCATCATGAATGACAAACAAAGCACATCGTTTTTAACATGAATATATCCCTTGTAGTTGAAAGTTCTGAGAGTGTTCTAGTGTGGTCTGCTATACCAAAATATTTAGATTATTATGAGATTTCAGTACTAAAGATAAACATACACCCTGTTTTTACTGTTTCAAGTAAAGTTTAGTGAATGACTGACAATTTGTTGATATACAACTGTGGGAAAACACTGCAGTGCTCTAAATGTATATTTTTATTTGGGTTTATTATATTTAGTATATGTTTTAATGAAAACTGAAGTGTTTACTACAGTTGGATCATTGTAAAAACATCTCTTACCTCATCATTTTGTCTGCTGTAAAAAAGTACTATCCTCTTTTTTCTTTCTTTTTTCAAATCATAGACAGTCAACGTTATTTAGGCTCCTAGTAGCAGTAAATGCTGGGTTTTATATCTATAAAATGAAAACTTGATTTTTTTCTTTATGAACTTATTATATAACTTTGTGATTTTTATCTGATTTTATTGTAACATAAAGTTGTTTTATGTAAAAATATATAGTTTAAGTAAAATCTCTTGTCTCACTGTCTTCATTGACTTGTTAAAGAAAATGAATATCTTTGTGGCTGCAAGTCTGAACTCAATGGAATGCTGTCCTTTGTTCAGAAGAGTGTGATTTTGATCTATACATGTGGTATAGAGACTTGGTAATCTCAAGAACTCTTTTTTTCAAGAGGTGGAGCTTTAAAATGTTTGTCTTGCTTCACTTTTTGTTCCATTGGCCCAGTCAGAGGGAGTGCAGGGTTAGTGGTACTTACATTCTGCTGGAAAAGTAGAATTTATAAACATTTGGCAGTGAAATTTTGGATTTATCGTGCGCTGAGAGAGGCCTGTTGTGCGGGAGCAGATTTTTGTTGCCCTGCTTGGGGCATGCTGGGGACTGAAAACCCTCCTGCGATTCCTGTGACTGGTGCAACAGCCCCTGGTGGCAGCTGAAGCTGGAACTGTCTCTGGAGAAATTACCTGGGGCTCGGGATTAACCTTCTGTGCCGAAACGAGGGATGTTTTGGCACCCAGCTCCTGCACCAGCACCGAGCAGTTAATGGGGAGCCCTCTCAGATCAAAGTGCTCTCCAAGGCCCAGGGACACCATCCCCATCCCTGGGAGGGAGCAGCACTCAAGTCCCTCTGCAGACAGCACACAAGGGTGCTCTCAGCACCGTCGTGTTCGCCACGCAGAAGCAGGGTTTGCTGTCTCTGCGCCGGGCCAGCCTTCCCCCAGGGAGGTGAGAGGGCTTGAAGACTGTGGAGTGGCTGCGGCTCACCGTGCCTTTGTTACTCTGGGCTGCAAGGCTGCAAATGTCAGCTTTGGGGTGAGCAAGGAATTCAATCTGCCCCTGACCTTTAGTCAGAGCTTTTCTACCGGGAGCTTTCAGTAGCTCTGACGAGCGGCGCAGCGAGGTCTCGCAGTCTCTGAATAACCAGGGACTACAAACCAGCAGCCACAAAACCAGGCTTGCGTGCCCCGCAGCAAAAGGCAGGTAAGGCTCTCTCATTCTCAGTGAAAAACCCCATTTATCTATTTGGGTTTGCATAATTGTGGATGTTAGCACAGCAGAAGTACCCGTGAGTACATCCCCACCACCTGCAGGTACCAGAGGCAAGCCCCGTTCTGTTCCTAGCAAGCTGCTGGTGCCACAGCGGGCATTCCCTCTCATCCATGCACGGGGCAGTGCCTCTGCTGGGCACGGAGGGACCTGTTTGGTACAGCCATACCTGGCACCTCTGGAGCCTTTTTGCCTCATCAGGCCCAGGGTACGTTTCTAGCATCAAGAAATTCTCTGGTTTGTGTGAGAGGCTGTTCCTTGCCAGCTGTTCATGGTGCATGTGACCGGTGGTTCCAAAAGAAACAGCCTGGTTTGGGAGCTGCCATGAGTGGTGCTGCCAGCAGGGACATCTGCTGCTGCTGTCTGTGATCCCTTAATTTTTGTGCTTGACTGGATTCCCGGCAGAAAACTCGGGAGCCTCCTCGGTGGAGTGTGTCCTTCCACAGTCCCACATTAAAAAGCGTTTTACCTGGCTGTGGGCTGCTGAGCTGCCACCTCGGGGTGTCTGATGGAAGGAAACATGAGGGGAACTTCAAATCAAATGTTTGACTCCGAGTGGATGAATTACCCCATAATGTGCACTCCTTTTGGACACCTCGAATTCCTTCAACAGCATAAGAAAAGATAGGCCATAATTTCCCTCCTTTTGGAGGAAAACCCCCAGCATGGCAGCATGGGGGAAGCCTGCATGGAGGTCGTACAGGATGAGATCCCTGAGCAGGAACAGGCTTGCTCTCTCCGTAACACGTGTTGAACTTACATAAAATTCAACATTATTCAGTCCCACACACTTTAAACTTTCCACGCTTTTCATCTAAAGGCACTTCTGCACCAACAAGGGAAGAAAGGAAGATATGTTAATTATATATTATTAACTGTCTCCCCACTTCCTAGAAGACTTGAGCATTTTTTCAAGTTCACTGCATACATTTCCTTTTACTTCTTTTTTACTCATAAAAAGTAGCCAAAATCTTGTAAAAATTTTTAAAATTATTTACAACATTAAATATCCTTTACATAATCAGCGTTGCCAACCAGAGCAGAAGAGCAGCATCAGTGAGACTAATACATAACGGGCTGTTCTTCCCCTGAGAACAACAGAAACATTGATGTTAGATATAAAAATGTGTCAGTAGCAGCTGAAAAAGCAAAAAAAAGCAGACAGCTCACTGCAGCCAGCTGGTGCCTAACTCCGACCTCTGCCTCTGAATTTTTCAGAGACAGATCTCGGTGCTATGAAATTCCCCCTGGGTCTCAAAACTTTTCCTGGACATTGAATGTATTTCGGCAACTTCAGAAATGTTGGATCTTCTCAGAAGCACTGTCTGAAATGAAATTATCTCTAGATGAAAAACTGCACATTGAAAATGGGAGATTTTTGTGAGCCAACATGAGGCCCAGCTTCTGGTTTCGAGGCTGTATTCTGGTTGTACAGGCACAGCAGCAGGACATGTCTTACTGAACCAGTCCTGCTCTTAGCAGAGCTTTGGAGACCTACTGTTCTCCCCCACGAAATGGATCTCTTCATAAATACCTACTCTGCTGTGTTTGTGTGTAGCAGTGGTTGTTCCCAGGACCCCAGAGCTGAATCCCGTGCAGCTTTCCAGGACCGTACTTCCACGTCCGTGGCTGGATGCTGCAGTCAGAGTGAGGGCTTAAAACCCCTGAACAACATTTCTTGACAACTGTTTGCATTTAATTAATCAAGTTTATGAGCAGATACATTGGCACATGAGGCACGTTGATTTGAGTATTTTTGTTTTCCTTCCATGTCCTCTCCATTCATTAGCGCTGGCAGTCTATGAAAAAGAAATCTGTGGCTGCTGTAACCAAGAGGGATTGAGCTCTTGCTTTTCTCCTGACTTTTCATCATTGAATATGATTCGTTGCATATGCCCTGGATTGTGCTTAATGTATGCTGGCTGGAGGGAATTCAGACATTTGGGGAATTATAAATAATAGCAGCACTGGCAACCTTTTTGCATTATCATGTCACACTGAAATGTAGCAGTTTTCAAAGCCATTTACATTTAGTCTTTTGCCACTTATTTATTTGCTACCATTAGCCGTGGCTTTAATTTTTCTCTGGATGCAGGTTTGTACTGTTCATTAGCCTGAGGATGAATGCTGCAAAACAGGATGCTGGAGTTCCCTGAAGAACAGAGACCTTTCCAATCCTGTTCATCTACAGCAGTGCTGGGCGCATTTATAAAGATAATCCCCGGCTCTGAAAGCTGAGAAATTGCAGTGATTCATTAATCACTCCCTGATGCTCTGGAGGTCCCATGGTCACTAGCACAGTCATTTCAGTGGGTGGGGAATGGCTTTAGGGCAGGGATGAGAGATACAGGAATGATGTTTAAAAACCAGAAGGGAAAGAGCAGCCCTTTTCTCTGCAGCCGGTGTTTCCTGGAGTGTTCACACAGCAAAGTGCTGCTTTTGGCAGAGCAGACAGGATGCACTCCTGGCTCCTCACCCCGTGTGCCTGCACACTCCTGCACACTTCTCAGGACTTCCATTCCAACCCAGCAGGCTCGGGAGGAGGGGATGGCACAGAGCTCTCCGTAGGCTGGGGAAGTGTAGGCGCTGGATCCCATTTCGCTGTCACCTCTGCTTCACAGGAAGAGACTGTGGGAAGGGCAGTGACTCACTTGCTGATGAATAAGTGATTCAAGCCTGTCTCCAGGAGTGGGACAGACTCATTTCCTCACCCCCAGTGTCTGCCGTGCCCACTGCTGCAGAGCCGAGACACACGGATACCACGCTGCTGGTGTCGGGGCTGGCAGCCTTTCCACTCCTTCTGGGTGAGAAGAGGATGGGAACCAGGGGTGGAGCAGAGGCTCAGAGAAATACCTTTGCCAAGGCTCTGCAAAGACACCCGTAGGATGGTGTTTAGACTGTTGCCTTGGGGTAGAAGGGAGCTGCAGCTATCTTTGTGACACTACGAGGGATTAACTGATGCTCAAGTTGCGGGGGAACCCCAGTCTCCCAGGAGGACACGGGGTTTCTCTCCCAAGCTGCAGCCTGGCCAGCCTTTCCCCAGGCTGCTCAGCCTTTGGATGCCGCTGTGGGTGGGGGCTGCTTGTGGCCCCTTCCTGCCAGAAGGCCCTCGGTCAGGGCTGGCCCCACGCCACAGCCACATGACCCCGATCACCTGCAGGCAGCTGCCCCGGCAGGATGCTGTCCCCCCATCCTCAGCCTTTTAATGGGGATTTGGGGCAGGAGGGGGATCTAATGAACAAACATCATTTTGCTAAATATGTTTTCTAAGCAGTTTGCGGCTCACTCTTACTGCAGGAGCAAAGGCTTGCTAAAGATGGCTTGTTTTACAAAGCATTTTCACAAGTAGCTGGGCTGTTAATGTCACTGTTACCTGAGCAGATTTAATTGTGTTGCTTCTTGCTCTCAGCTTAGCGTGACATGCTGAGAATGAAAATCACATACCTTTTTTTGCCAGGAAAAAAAATGCCATGTTCTGGAGCAGTTTTGAGTGTTTCCTCCAGGGATACATTCACATATTGTTCTGAGCGGGTTTTGCTGCCAAGGTTTGCTGTGGCACTTATTAAAAAATGCTTTCAATACCATCCACCTTTTATCATCACCATGGGTTTAGTTGAAATGATGTGTCCCTCTTTCCTCCCAATATCACGTTATAATGGCGTGTAGTGCGCAGATGTGCTCTCGGATGCAAATACAGGAGCTTTTTGAATTAAAGCCACGTTTTTTGAGCGAGGGCATGCACAGCCTTAAGTCTCATTTTCTCCAAGGGGTGCACACTCTTATCTACCAACTGGCTTCGTAGAGGAAGACTGAAAAGAGAAGCATTTCCCAGCTTTTTGTTAGACCTAATGAACGCCTTCACACTCATCCTCTTTGTCCCTCTTTCTCCTGGTGTCCTGGCGTACATGCGCCTCTTTTTACTTTAAGGGATAAAAGAAAGAAGTGATTGAAGGATGGATCATGGGTGCTGCCCTGCAAACCTTCACTGCTTCAAGCCCTTGAATATTCAGGCGTATTCCACAGTCCCCACAGTCCCACAGGTGCACAATGTGACACACTTGCTCAAGCCCCTCTAAGTCTGGATCACTTCAAAGTGTTCACACTCGGACTTGATTTGCTTGATTCAGCGCCATTTTGCAGGAAAAAAAGAGTCAGTATTCAGCTCATGGGGCCAGCCCTATGCACTGAACTGGGGGGTTGGCTTTGGACAAGCTTCATAAATCCCAAAAAGCGGCAACATGTCGACAGAAATGCTGACAAATCCATGGCTGCACCGGCACCACCAGTTACGGCCACGGCGCTCTGTGCCCCGGCACGGCTGCCACGACTCTGCTCCTGCCGTGATCAAAGCACTGGTGTTTCAAAGCGAAGTTCTTTTAGTCAGACCAAGTAGTCTTTGAATACATTAACTTTAAACCTCCCTAAAAATACCGGCAGCTGCTGTCTGGACTGCCCTCATCATAGTTAGGAAGATCACAAGCCACAGTAATACTGATTCATAGAAATTGATCTCTTTGCCTCATGACCAGGATTTCCAGCAAATCTATGTTAAATTATTAACTCTTTAAAGCCAGACAACTGTGGTTTTTAAGTTTAAAAAAAATCAGTTTCTGCAGATGGACAATTAGGGCAGACTATTCCCACCAAGGGATTCAACTACTATCCCAGAGTGAGGTAGTTTGAGAAGGGTATTTAATGTCAAAAAGGTGTCCCAGCATTTTTGCAGGTTAATATTAATCTGGTCTGGTAGAGCTGGTCATCACAGAGGCAACCCACCAGTCCAGTTTCTCCCATTTTGTCCATCAGCCCTCGCACTTTGCTGGCAGTGCACAGCTCCAGCAGCTGCCCCAAATATATTGAGGTGAGAAGGCATCTGCTGAAGCCTGAGCTCAAATCCAGATTAAGGCCTCTCTCCTTTTGGCACTTGCAGGTGGTTTTCTGGAGTGCCCCATCAACCTGTGGCACTGGGGCTGTTTCCTACCCACCCTCCCCTCCACAGCCCAGTGTGGTCATGGTCACGGAGAGACAGAAGAATAATCTGAGGGCGGCTCAGAAGGGTTTTTTTTGAGCGTTCTTACATTTGGGCATCTCTCAGAAAACAAGCTATGGCTTCCCCTGCAGAGCAAACTGAGCCTCGAGGCAGCAGGACACCGAGCTCACCTGGCACAGCTGGGCACGGGCTGCAAACCTCTCCCTGCCACAGCACTCAGCAACACCAGCAGTGCCCCGGGGCCTTGATCTGACCTGCTTACAAAGATTTTCAGTGACAGAAACTCCACCACCTTTCCAGGCAACCTGTCCCTGCACCTCTCTGCTCCCACTGTTTGTTAGAAAGGTTTTCCTACCATTACCCTGAATCATTTCAGCTGTAATTTAAGCCCCTTATCTCCCTCTGAACACGCAGAACAAATTACTTCCCTCCTCTTTGCAGCAGCCTCTTAGGTATTTGAAAACTGCTCTCTCACCTTCTCCTTAAGCTAATGCCAGTGCTTTTGGTGTTTACCTTGGCCATGCTTCTGACATCCAGGAGAATTGGTGATCCAGCAGCTACTCTTCTGATCCATTAAATTTTGGTAGTGAACCAGGCAGCGAGGATTACTTGGTAAGAGGTGAAATCTTCTACACCAACCAGAAAATTGCAGCAGCACATTTTCCACAGAGCAGGTCTGTTGGCTGTCCAGTAAATGAAGTGGGCCTCAGAAAACAGGTGGGTTCAGTGGTTTCTGAGTGGGTTTTCAAGGATATTTTTCAGCTTGGGATGTAGAGCTCTGTTGGCCACATGAGGTAATGCTCAGATGAGCTTCAGACATGGTTACAAAAGAAACCCTTAAGCAGGAGAAATGACTGTCCAGCGGTGCTGATCCTCAGATGGCCTCTCCTGAGTGGAAGTGCTGTTGTTAAACACACAAAAGCCATAAGATTTGCTGGAGAAACTGCAAATTAATTCTCTGCATAATTTATGCTGTGTTCAACTCCCTAGCACTGTAGTTAGCAACAATACAAACCAGTAAAGGGCTCTGTGCTGCCACTGGCAGGAGGTACCAGCCAGCGGGAGGCAGCCGAGCCTCTGCTCTTTATTCAGCTTTAAATAACTGCACCACTAAAGCCCAGGGCCTGGGAGAGCTCTGAGCTCCAGCACCACCCCATGGGCTGAGCACCCCTTCTGCCCAGGGTATCCTTGGAGAAGAAATCTTTGCTTTCACAGGACCAAGATTTTGTCTCTGGGAAGTGCTCGGTATCGGGGGTGGGTCCTGCCCTGCTCCCCCACGCCCAGCCCAGCTCAGGGGGCAGCAGGGTGCTGTGGGCCACACTGCCATCGTGCCCAGCTCTCCCCTCCACGGGAATCTCCTTGGGAGAGTTGAGTAAGACCTGACCTGTGCTGATGTTCCTTTTGTCTCTGTTGGGTTTGATAGCAGTGGACAAGAAAAGGTTGTTTTTTCTCACATCCAAACAGCAGTAGGTGCTTAAACAGTAAAAAAACGAACGCCCAGCTGCTGCTTCTGCTCCTCGCATGAAAACTGCTGCATACATATTTACTGTGCTGATTAAACAGATCTGCTGCTCTACAGTAAAACAGGGAATTAAAGCACTGTACTTTCAATTTTGTTACCAAATTGGAATTCATAAATATTTGAGAAAATAAGAGCATTTACATCTACCACTAGCGAGAGCGCAGTTGCCGTATGGATGCCACTTGCTATCAAAACACAGGGTACCATGGTATAAATAATGCTCAGTTCACAGCAGTATCCTAAAATGACAGCACGCTGAATCCACTTCTTCTGTCAAGACATATTTTTATTAAGGGTCAGTATAAACTTCAAAAAAAAATAACTTGAATCATTTTTGCCACTGTCTACCCAAAATAGCAAGAGTCTCTAAATTGAATGTAGCTGAATTTTGAAATAGTCAGCTTCCAGGCACAACGTAAATACCTGCCATTTGTAAGGCCATCAGGTAATTTAAATTCATGAGAGTAGCTATAAACATGTACTGAAGTTCTCAGTGGAGAAATGCAGCCCTGCATTACAGGACTAAATCCTGAAAAATATTGTAGAAATATTTTGGCTCTTCCTTTCACGTCAACATTTGTCCTTGCAAATGTAGATGTATGAAAAACATCTAACAGCTAAAAGTTCTCTATACTTAATCTTTCAGCTAAAAAAGTAAACTTTTCAGTAATTACTGCAGTAGTGTTTATTTCAAACTTGAAACTGACTTTCCCAATCAGCATTATCAAGCCATCCATAAGTGCACACTTTCTAACATGATGATAAATGGAGTATCCATGTCATTATTCAAGAGTGAGCTGTATTAGACAAGCAAAATGTTTAAGAATTTTCTGGACAATGGAGGTAGGAGTCAATGACTTCAGATTATGCTAAATTTTCTGGTCTGCCTCTGTCACCACAGATTTGCTTCTACCTTTATCCAACAAAAGAGATTTTCAGTTATTTTTTCACTCCTTAAACTTTGTTGTGATAGCATTACCTACTGTGCAGTAACAATCTAAATAATGCATGCTGCAATCCAGCATTTTAGCTTTCCTGGGCTGTGGTGAAAACACTACACGGTCAAGCCAGAAACACCTATTAGTGCAAGCATAATTTGGAGTATGATTTCTCATGCAAAAATATGGATCTGTAGCTCCTATAGAGAATCAACAGGGTTCTTTAACCTGACAAGACATTTCGGACTATGAGAACACAACACACAGTTCCTTCATTTTGAAAGGGACAGTCTTCTACAGTGTGCAAAATGAGGCACACACTCTGTTCCAGTCCATAAGTCTGTTGTGCAAGTTAGCTCTCCCATTCTCCATTGTTCTGATCATTGTCCTCCTCTTCTTCAGAATCAGCAGACACTTTCTTAATTCTCTGCATGGCTGCCTTAATGCTTCTCTCTAGCTCATTAGGGGATCCTTTACTGACATCTCTCTCAGTATCTCGATTCACTTTCCTTAGCTTAACTCCTTGCCTTATGGCAGAGAGGATGCTGTCCTTCACGGAGGCGTACGGGTTGGGCTGCTCCACTCGGCGAAGGTGAACCTCGCTGCGCTTCAGAGAGGCCAAAACTTCATCCATGGAACCTGCAACGCAGGAATCTGCTGTTAGCAGAAGAATGAATGAGACAACCACACTGAAGAGGTACGAAGCCCTACCCAAGCGTTCAGGGCTCTTCCTTCAGTCTTTGCTAGCGACAGGAAAAAGAATGGTCTGTTCTGGCACAGAGTCTTTCAAGCTCTGCAACAGCAGGCTCTGGAACTGCTTTTAAAAAGCAGTTAAAGCTTTTATATCTTGAATTGAGAATCCAATGCCTCTTCATCATTATACACGGTTGTGCTCTGAGGAAGGAATTACACACAAAGGACAATGCTCTTTTTCATTACAACTTTATGGGCTTTCAAAAAAATCTCACTGAACCAAAAAAATCTCTTGCATTCTGTGTTATAAACAATTCACCATCCCTCCTAGCCTGCCCAGAAGCCTGCTGAGACCGTCAATTGCATTTTTGCTCAGCCAAGAGAAAAATGAAAGGATTTGAGTAGAAGGGCTTGAAAGCGCACCACTGAAGTCACTGGGAGCCGGATCAGGTCCTGTGCAGGCAGCTCTCTTCTGTACGGACTTAGAAAACAATTCCTGTTTTACAACATGATTTAGATCTCAGGTGTGTGTTTCTGAACTTCAGGCCATGAAGGACACCATACTGAGAGCTTCCACTAGTCCTCCTGATACACACTGATTTGTGTTTTACTCCTTCTGCTGGATTCTTTGCTGCCTGCTCCAGCCTGTCAGACAGGGAGGCTGTTTCCCTGGACAGCAATAGGTCCAGACCATCTGTGCCTCACAGCCAGAAATATTTTTGCCACGCACAGCGCACACAAGGTTATGTGATTAACATCAACCACTCGAAATGTAACATTCTGCTAAATCCTGTGGTACCTTCAGAGACTAAAAAGGATCGAGCAAAGATCCACCAGACTGCCTTACAAAGCCTACAAGTAAGAGAGTCTTAAGTCTACTAATTAAATGGGCTTCCTGGTAAAAGATTAGTCAGAAAAACAAATTATAAAAGAAGTCTCTCCTGGCTTTTCACACACAAAGACATGAGTAGCCCATAACTAAAACCAACATGTTTATGAAGCTGTTTCAGTACGTTCCTGTGGCAGTAATTTAGGAATTAGTATTAGGGCTACTGACATGATGGCTTTTTTCAAGAAATAGGTGTAAACAACTAATCAGATCTCTCCAATAAACGGAAAATAACTTTTCTTATCCAAAAATAATGAAAAGGCATCAATGTTAGGCTGTGAATGGCAGTAAGTATTAGCCACCAGCAAGGCTGTTCCAACAGCAATCAGACTACTCTGGTGTACAACTCCTGTTGCTAATCAAGGCTTCTTAAAGAGTATCTGTGGTAGAGTTATCCCATGGATATCCCACACTGAAGTCTGCACTGCATGCACAGTAGTTTGCCATGGTAACTCAACTGTGTCTCAGCCCTTCAGCTGCTTGTACCTCCCCACAGCTTGGCAGAACTAAAAACGCTGAACTTCCCCCGGTATTTCTGCCTGTGGTTGGCCTCTTAACTGATAGGATACAAAGGCTGCCTGCATGTATTGTGAAGAGTTGAAAAGGAAAAGGAATGTACCACGTTTAAAGACATTCTTCATTCTAGCATAAGCTCCACTGTGAAAAACAACAAAAAAAATTGCTGCCTTCCAACTTAGATCAATCTCTCTGACATAGTCAAAATATCCGCTCGCCTCAGAGATAAAAATAAGCCTGTTAGCAGGATGCAACCAGTGCAGCCTCGGGAGGCTGCTGAGCTCTATTCTCATTCAAACTATTCTTTCAATTGCCGAGTTCAGCCTTCAATTACACCTGCATGATCTTGCTAACAAAGCAAAGGTGTAACAGAGCAGAATTTCGTCCCTAGGAATGCATGCCAAAGCTATTCACCTGCCTTTCAAATCCTGGTTGAATTCTGCATGAATTCTCTTAGGAAACCTTTATTTAGAAACCAAGCAAATTGTAAGTGGACACAGGCTGTGCACACCTTAGAAACGCAAGCAGCCCAACTGCCAGCTCTGTAGTACATAAATCAGAAACACTAAAGTGTAGCCTTAGTACAGCTACAAATTAACCCACATTGGTCTTCTGATTGGAGCATCAGGGCCCTGTGAAGTGTCTCAAACAGGACACACAAATCATTGTTACTCATTTAACATCCTGAGCTATGGTCAGTGTTATTGTACGTAGTTTCTTAGACAAAGCTTTCCAAGAGCCTCATTCTCTTGATCAAAACTACCCATTATTCCCATCCAGAAGCAGAGGGAGGGAGACCACAAAAACACAGGAAATGCATTAAAAAAGCACCAGTTGATGTGAGCCTACTTACCTATGCAATTATTTATAGACCTCCTGGATGAGTCATCCTGTTTGTGCAGTGCAGGGCTTTCTGAGGGGCTATCAGAGCTGAGGGGAAGTGGTTTATCCTCTGTTGCTGACGGTTTTTTTAACTGGAGAGGTAGGGGGGGAGGTGGGGGAGGAGGGGGCAGGGGAGGAGGAGGTGGAGGAGGAGGTGGTGAGCATGGGGAGACGGTCAATTCCTCGCCGTGCTTCTGCTCCTCTGTGTCACCATCAGTAACAAAAATCTGGACAGGGATATCTGCTGGGGTATTCTGATATAAAGCTTTTGTTTCTTTGTCTTCTACAAGCAGAATGCTGTGTGGCTGCTCGAGAGCAGCCCTTGCTCTCGGTGAGGGTGCAGGGGACAGAACTGCTGGGGCTGTCCCTGCTCTCGATGCAGGTGCAGGGGACAGCACCACAGCCTGCTGAGGGATGCCTCGTGGCAACCTGGGGCTGGGAGGCTGGGGACAAGACGTTTTCATAACAACATGAGCTGGACACTTCTGAAAAAGAAATCATAAGGCAGGAAGTCACATCTCCATTGGACTGGCCAAAACATCAACCCCAAAGAGATAAAAAAAGCCACAGAGCACAGACCTGTCCCACTCACCCATTCAAGCAGAAAATTCAACCCTGAATAAATTTAAATGGGTAACAATTTCTTTCAAAGCCATTTCCTCACCTGCATTCTTTGCAACACCTGAAAACTCTTATCTTTAGCAGATTTAATACCCTTTACTCATTACACATAATCCTATTTTAGGCTATCCAAATGGTTGTCTCTGATTTGGACCACGCTCACATGTGAGCTATGGCTACTTTCTGACGTGTTTTGACACCGTTTAGGACTACTGTCGTTCACAGTACTTGCCTCCCTGAATGCTTTCAGCCTCTCCAGTGTTTTCTGACGTTCCTGGCTTATCCAAGCTTTTTTCTTTTTCTCCTCCTCTTTTTGTTTGTCTCTCTTCTGCATTAAAACACAAGTAAGTGAGCCTTAGTGTGTGAAAACAAGCAGCTGCCAGATTCCCCAAGGCTGCTGTTTGGTACTCACTATCTGTATGCTGTGATGCTGCTGGAAGCGCTTTCTGCTCTCCTCTGCCTGCTGCAGTCGCTGCCGATGGCTCGCTTCACACTGATCCTGGGAGAAGAGCAGAATTCATGCAACTCTCAGTCAGTTCACGTTTCCTGTGCACCAGCTGTGCCATCAGCTCCTGTGCCCAGGCCACTAAATAGCAACCATGGCTGAGTGCTTGGCAGCAACAAGAAAGATGGCTAAGCTCAACTAGTGCCACATGTGAGACCCTGATGGTGAAGTCTGTGGGACTCCTTCATGGCTAAAGCCAATCTTCTCCTCATCACCCATATTTTTGTTCATGCTGCAGCAAAAAAAACCTAAAGCCAATGTTCTCCTCATCACCCAATCCCTCTGCCTTACACAGTTTAGTTAAAAAAAAAAAAGAAAGAAAGAAAGAGAAGAAAGGGAGACGAAAAGAAAAAAAAGACACAAGCTCATGCAAAGACATGAGGAAGAAGGCAAGAAGGAAGCTAGCAGGGCACTACAAAAAGACAAAGCTACTTTTCCCCCTCTCCCTTATTTGCCATAGCTCCCAAGTACAAAAGCCAGGGAAGCAAAGGTATGGGAAGCACAATGAATGCCTAGCAAGGGTCCTTTCTGTTAGCAACAAGTGCCACAGAGAAGCTGCAGGCTTCAATATTTTCTCTGGGAATCGTTTTTTGTCTCTGTACAGAGGGGGATTATCCACATGGCTGGACAGGCATTTGCAAATCATGTGGCATTTGGCTTCAGTGTTATACAACCAATAGACAGCAATTAAGTAAATGAAAACAGAAGCAAAAGAAGTGTCTGCCAAGGAAGTAGCTGCAAGCAAGAGACAATGATGGCTCACAAAACATTTCCAATGTAATTCCCAGTTTGTCCAGGCTACTGAGGGATAAAGGGTCAGACAGACTGGAATCTAAACTGCTCTCTGCCCCAGCAGAGCTGCAGGTGTAAGGTAAACTTATCTCACTGAGAAGGTTCACGAGAGTCAACTTGTGTCTTCCTAGTGTTCTGCTCTGAATGGGAAACAAAAGAAAAACTGCCCTTTGCACAGAACTGAGAGGCTGGAGAGAGAAGTGCAGCTGTTAAAGTGTCCCCTTCCTCCTGTTCAAAGATAAAGTATCAGTGTGTGGGTTGTCCTATCACTGCAGCTTCCTCATCAGAAGGCCAGTTTCCTCCTGTACTGCAGCTGCTTTGGAAAGGCAGCTAGGGCAAAGCTCCCTACAGGGCTCTGGTAAGGTCTAGCAGATGGGGGAACACCCGGGTCACCCAGGTAAGCTTGTGGTCTCTTTCTAAGCCAGAGACAAACTTGCACCATACCACAGAGTGTAAAGCTAGCCTAAAACCACATTGCCCCTCTTTCTGCTTGCAGGCCTTGGCACCGAGTCATGAATCATCTTGTACACTCCACCCAAACTTCCCTAATTGTTTCCTGACCATCCCTCCTGAGTCAAGACATCGGCTGAAGAAAATGCACATCTCCAGGACTGCATTTACTTTTTTGTTCCTGAGGTAGGCTCTCCTCGCACAGACAGTCCCACGCTTTGTCTCCAACTGCTTAGTCTTCTGCCTCAGCATCGTCATTGCTGACAAGTCAGTGTAATGTTGTCCCATGGTCTGTTCAATGACCTTGAGCTCCTCAGGATTTTCACATGTATCATAGTAAACAACTTCATCCTGTTTCTCTAAAAAGGCATTTGGCATTTTTTAAGAAACCAAAAATTGCCACAGTTATTTAAACATTCAAAGAGCTAACGACATTTTAAAAGCCGTTGAAGGCAGTGAGTTAGTTATGAGTAAGTGTAATGCTCCAGAGCCGAGCTGGGTCCTTCACAGTCTTATGCAAACATGTCACCTTCCTCACAGGGGTGGTTTGCAGGATCAAATTTATGCTGTTAGCATTTGTTATTTAGCTTCCTCTTTCAAATATCTCCCTGTGTTTTAACTCCTACCTTCACCAACCGGAGTTTTCCTGGAAAATGGAAGACTGTTCTGATCAGCACTGGGTGTCTTATTTGACTATTTACCACGCTTTAGTTATGTAACAAGAGGCAGCAATGTTTACTTCGCAGCGTACATGGTAACAGAATTCATAAGCACAAGTAAGAACAGGACTGGTGCCAAATTTGGTGCAAATATGTCACAAAGAGACACTTAAACTGGAATATAGTAGTATTCAGGTACCGTTCTAGCTATAACCAACTCTTTTTGTCTTTACAGGATGTATTTTGTAATTTCTGCATGTTAGATTAGAACAGATTATGGTGAATTACGGGACCTATTTCAGCAGGTTCACGATATCCACAGTTTCTGTGCATAGCTATTAGAGCAGTTAAGCACTGTCAATATAAATTATTCCATACTAAACCAGGGCATGCACATATCACAGCTGCTGGCAAGATGAGCAACCAGTGTGGCTTTTTTTTAAAAACCTGTGTTATCAAATTAGTGTCTAATTAATCAAAAGACAAAATATCAGATGGTGCCACAGCATTAATGTTTTCGAGCAGTGCTTTCTACTAGCAAGACCCCAGCAGTAATATCTTTATATACTTTTTTTTTAATTGAAAACAGAGCAGGCTATGTCAATCCTGTGTTCTAAATACGTGCTTAAATAATATTTTATTCTCACCTTTAATCTGTCTCTTTACAGTGTCCAACTGTACAATAAGCAGCATCTCTTCATGTTTCAATACTTCAAGCTGTACATTATATAATTCCAGCTGTGTTTCATAATACTGTATTTCCAGCTCCTCCACTACACTCAAGTTCTCTTCTTGTTCACTAAGATTCTCCATCTGCAACAGAAAATAAAAAGCATTAGTAACAAAATATGCACACACAAAACACATCTGGATGCACAAATGCCTGTAAGGAGCCTGGTCTAACTGGCAGCTGCTTTGGTATGGAAACAACAGAGCATTAGAAATGGCTTGGAGCAGAAACTCAGAGGAGCAGAAGGCCTTATTAACCTAAATAAAAGTTTACCTTAATTTACCTAAATTTACCTTAAGTTTACCAGGAGAGACTTCATTATAATCTGCACAAACCATACTGTTTCTGGAAACAATTACATCTGGTGCAGTACAATAGTCTTGGAAAACAAGTATCAGGTACTCCTAGCAGCAGTTAGATGGCATCAAAGATTAATATTAAATAGGTATCTTTATTTTTCAGTGCCCTCTGAAAATAATATCTGGTCTTTACCTCCCTAAAACAAACAGTTTCAAAGGTTAATATCACAGTATTAATTACTGTGATAATTAAGGTTAATAATAAAAAAGGTTAATATCCAGTGATACTTGAACTGTAAAAGCATGTATCTTAAGCTTTGCTAAGTGTCCCCAAACATGCAGGAGCAATTAAAAAACTGCAGACATGCATTTTCCACAACTTAAGACCATGCTAAAAACCTAAATTGTTTCATAGACAAAGACTTCAAAAGCCTACTCCCATGACCATTTTGGTAGGTTTTGATCAGCCCTTCAAAGAACAGTGACAGAAAAGGAGGCTTTGTAAGGTCTTACGAGTTTCTGAATGCCAGCTCTCTTCTGTTTCAGACACAACTCTCTTGCTCTCAGATGCTGAAGGGTTTCTTTTGCTAACATATATTTCAGGTTTTCTAGTCGTGGCAAAGCTGATGCCCAGGTGGTTTTACCAAATCTCTCCTCATCTTGTTCCATCTGTTTGTGCATTGCTGTAGATTAAAACATGGCAGTAAAACATGAGAAATGCAGTGTACTAATAGCCCTTGTGTGTTTCCGAAGTATTAAAACTGCTAATCTTATTAAACGACTTCTGAAGCTTTAGAAATGATGAGATTACACGGTTGAATTTGTGATCTTATCCATGTAAGTAAAATACTTCACTGTACCATGGAAACATGCCCTAACAGTTGCACAGCAACACACTCTCTTCACATGCTGAAATCCTTAAGGCATTAAAAGCACCCACGGATTTTGTGCAGAGGTTTGCACCCATAAGTCTCAGGCAAGCCAAATCCAAGCTGTAAACCAAATTGGTTAAAAGATATAAATCTGAAGTGAATGAAGTTCTTCTTTCTTAAGCTGGACACACACCTGAACCTCAGGTTCTGCACAGGGTTAAGAAGAGCTCTCAGCCACCTAAGTTAAGTATTTACACAACCTTTTGTGTAAATCATTCTGATTACCTGCCAGAGCCTTTACAGTTTCCTTGAAGTAGTTCACAGTGATATCCTGAATGGAGCACACAGCGCTCTCAGCTCGCTTAGTCCATTCTTCAGCATCCTTCTGCAAAGCTGCTACTCTCCTAGGCCCCAAATTATCATACTGCAAAGATTTCTGCAAGGACACAAAATTCCCAGTTACTGCCTGGTTTCCACAGAGGTGCAGCCACACTGTGCTGCAACACCTGGAGACATTTCAAGCATGGTGGCAAACATGACCTTCCCCTCACCTGTCACAAAGTGAATCACTGCTCATGACTACTTCTCATTCTCTAGGCTAATTCAGAACCTTTGTTTGCCAATCCTGACCTCACATTTGGATTAATTTACTTCTTAAAATATTTTTAAACTACCATCTTTAAAATCACGTCCAACACAAGTGGTTTTAGTTGTTACTAAAAGTAACTCAAACCCACTCTTCTACATGCAATGTTCTCTTCTATTTTTCCCCACGTGTTGACAGCACATTGCACCAGCAGGTTCTCCAGTTTGGCAGTTCTTTCACACAGGAACAGGGATACAGAAAAGAAACATAAGAGAATGTTTTCAAGTCCACAAAGGAGACATGGGTACAAGCCTAGTATTCAAACATATTTTTAAAAGAATTCTATTTCAAATGAACCTAAATATCTCTTAGAGGGTTTTTTTAAAATACAAACTTTGTTTCATTCTTTCCAATTTCCACTTTAACTTTCAGAACAGTACATTGAGCATTTTATTGCCACAGGTTTAGACCTTCAGTATCCAAGCACTTTAATCTAAACTTAAAACTGTTCTGCTCTTTTTGAGAACATTACCAGCTCACTTTAACACACTATTTAAGGAAAATCAAAATAGTAAATGGCTGTCATTTCCAGGGGCATCATAATTTTCAGAATGTGCTTCCAGTTTAAGATGCACATAAAACAAAGTGAACGCAGTGACAACTGATATGTTTTAATCTGCAGTTCCAGCAGGTTATAGCAGTAATAGAAAACTCCTTTGAGTGGGAAGGTCTCCTCTGTCTTCTGTTCTACCACCACAACTGAGTTTAATCTGGTGCATTCCTGCGGGATGACATTCATCAACGTCACAAACTAATCCCACAGAAGGTGGCACAACAAAGGCTACTTAGATCACTGTAAATTCAACCTCCCAGAGAGTAAAGCCCAGGGAGGTAGAGCCTGGGGATATTCTCCTTTTAAGTGGGACACTGGTGGGAAGAAAGCTGCAGTTCTAGTCAAGCCATTATCATGGACTCCAAGATCCTGAGTGGCTCTGCCCTAACTCTGAATTTGTCAGTCACAACTGGTGACTGACATTTGGGAGAGGGAAAAAAAGCAGGTACAGACAGAAGTAGGGAATGTTACATGATTTGAGCCTACGAGGCTCCAAGAGCAGCTGAAGCCCCACTATGTAGCTTGGCTGTTCGCTTTGCAAAGGCAGACTTACCAGGATTTCCAGTTTGTACAGTGTCGCCAGCTCTCGCATATCTCTGAAGGGCTGCAGTAAATACTGGTAGAATTGTGTTGCCATGGTGACCAAATCCTGATAAGCTTCATCTTCTTCTTCATAAACCTTCATCAAAGCCACCATTGTGTCAGCACTTTTATGCTGCTGCAGAACCTAGTGGGATAAAAGGTAAATCAGACACGGCTGCTTTGCATTCGTGTGTGCTGGATGCTGCCAGGCTCCGGTGGGAAGGATCTGTCCTTCCACAGCCAAGACTTCCCACTGCACAGGAGGCCCGTGCCAGGCATCCTGCAGCCACCCCAGATGAAAACACCCCCAACACCACACTGTTACAGGCTCTAATTGCTGCACATTCCATCAGGAGCCTGCGTGGAGCATCCTGCCTAGGGCGTCCACCAGAAACATTCTAATAATTGTGTGTGCAGATGACTTGGTTGCTGCTTTTTATAAATAAAAGTGGGAATCTTGGGAAGTCTGTGTACTGGAAGGACAAGCACGGTATTCTTAAACTAGCTGTTGCATTGCTTCCACAATTACTAAATGCCTGCTAATGACTTTCTGGATCCAGAATTTCTGACTTCAGGCACAGAAAAAGACAGATTGGCATTTACTTCTGATACACCCTGCAGTTAAATTCCTTTAACATTTTGTATAATTTATAATAGCTCATTCTAACCTCAGCTCTAGTGGTATTACACTTTGTAAGTCATCATTCTTCCATGGAATTACTGCCTTACTGATACACTAGGCCCTATTTATTTCCTTCTACAACAAAAAGTTGGGGATTTCCCCTCAATTGCATTTGTTTACTGGCATCAATCAAAGCTTCAAAGATTTTTCTTTGACACCAGCTGGCAGAGACCATGGCATGCTCTACATGCCAGGATAGAGTGAGCTGGCTGAGAGAACACGGCTAAGTTCCACTGAGAAACAGACCTTCCTGGAAGGACAGTGTGTGCTCTGCAGCTCCGTAAAGAGGGAAGGGGATGGGAGGGGGGTGTGTGCTACCAGCAGTGAGAAAAAGCATTAAAAGAATAGGCTTAGTTGTGTTGCAACTGGAAAGCACTGAAATTAAACCATCGCCTTTGCTCTTGCCAGCTGAGTCTGGGTAAGACAGCAGAGTTCCCATGTAAGGAGGAACTTCCCCAGAAAAAGTCTGTGGAAGTCAGCTCAAGGGCATTTCTCACCCACCCTGTCTGCAGGCCTGGCACAGGCAGGAGGACAGGGGAACAAGAGAATCTGAACTGCAACATTTCTGAAAATCCCATAAGTGTGGCAGCCTCTTAGGCCTCCCCAGGAGCTTGTGGTAGCTCAGACACAGTCCTAGGGCTCACCTGCAGCAATTTCACAGTCTGCTTTTGCCCCACTGTTGAAGCCAAATACAAATGACACAGCTGACTTTCTGATTCCTATTCTGAAAGCAAGTAGTGAGGGCCATGCTGCTCCTGGAGAAGGCTTAGAGTGAGTGGAGGGGAAGTATTAGCGAAGGACATTAATGTAAAAAGGAAAAAAGGATGCTCTGGTACTTCAGGTTGGTTTAATGCCTATTTCTTGAATCTCCCATAACTTGGTCTAGACTGCAGTATAATGAATTTATGTCCCTGTTAGGCCTGAAAGTACAACACCACTCTACAGCATGTTTAGCCATATCTAAAGCATAGCTGGAAACTGCAGAGTAGCTACCAGAGGCACCAAGTTGTACTTCACCACCAAGCCCCAACAGCTTGTGCTGCTTCCAAAAGAACGTGGTGGCTATAATGGATTTCTAACTGGGCTGTGAACTGTTACAGTCAGTGACAGACACTGACTTTTGTATACAACAAGGTACACATTCATGTAAACGAAAGCTGTGTTTTTAAATACAGTGTCTTCCTGAAAAAGTAGTGCTTTGTTACAGCTGTTAAATACTGCAACAGGAAACAGAAGGCTGAAGTCAACTGTCATAACTTTCCTCCAAAGCATGATCACTTTCATAAAATACCTCTCAGCTTACTTTGCCAGAAAAAAAGACTGTAAACAGGTACTGCAAGAAACAGCAGCAAGACACCGGAGAGCCTGAAGTATCTGTAACTCATCAGCATTCCGATGTCCTAACTGCAACTCTGTTACTACATATCACCCTTTGAATTCATGCTTACAAGAAGGGGGAAAAATCCAGGAACACACCTACAGCAAGAAGAAACTTAAGGTACCAAAGGAACAAAATGCTAACATCATCATTACTTCATACAATCATTAGTGCTGAATTTGACACTTAAAAAAAACCAAACCAACAACAAACCCACGCACAATTCCTTTGAATGCAAACCACTTATTTGTTATACGACCAGGGCTAAGTTTGGTCTTAATAAAAGACTGAGAATCCCCCAGTTGCAAGCATTACTGCAAACATGTAGTCTGAGACCTTCACAGGGAGGTTAGAAAATTATCACATGATTGTATTCTCCTCTTCGGTTACTGTTCCACCCATTGCCCAACACTGCTGGATGTTTTTAGCAATGTGTTTTTCTAGGAGTGCCTGCAGCTTAAGTAAGAGCCCCAGTGCCTTACAGTGCCTGCCCACCCGGAGGTGGCTTATTCCCCACTTAATAAAGGTGAACTTACAAGACTTAGCACTCCAGAAAGTTGACTTGGTGGCTTCCAGACAATAAAAAAAGTGTTTGTGAAAGCACAAATCTGGACACTGGACAACACCACGAGCAAGTTGTCATCAGTGACTTGGTCACCCTTGCTCACGTGCGGCTGGCGAGTCTGCCTTGATTGACGAAGGTCCCGCAGCTGCAGTGGCTGCCAGGCTTATCGTGCAACTCCCAGGTGAGCAAGGGGTGCCAAGCTGAGGTTCAGAGCACTGCACCCGCGAGCTGAGCCGCAGCACCGAACACTGAAGACGGTCCCGCACCGAGGGGCCCCTTCTCCTGCCCGCGGGGGGTGGCCCGGCAGCCCCCGGCCCCGCAGCCCTCGGGGCCAGCCCCGCGCCCCCGGGCCCCTCCGCCCCGCGCCNGATGGGATGGGATGGGATGGGATGGGATGGGATGGGATGGGATGGGATGGGATGGGATGGGATGGGATGGGATGGGATGGGATGGGATGGGATGGGATGGGATGGGATGGGATGGGATGGGATGGGATGGGATGGGATGGGATGGGATGGGATGGGATGGGATGGGATGGGATGGGATGGGATGGGATGGGATGGGATGGGATGGGATGGGATGGGATGGGATGGGATGGGATGGGATGGGATGGGATGGGATGGGATGGGATGGGATGGGATGGGATGGGATGGGATGGGATGGGATGGGATGGGATGGGATGGGATGGGATGGGATGGGATGGGATGGGATGGGATGGGATGGGATGGGATGGGATGGGATGGGATGGGATGGGATGGGATGGGATGGGATGGGATGGGATGGGATGGGATGGGATGGGATGGGATGGGATGGGATGGGATGGGATGGGATGGGATGGGATGGGATGGGATGGGATGGGATGGGATGGGATGGGATGGGATGGGATGGGATGGGATGGGATGGGATGGGATGGGATGGGATGGGATGGGATGGGATGGGATGGGATGGGATGGGATGGGATGGGATGGGATGGGATGGGATGGGATGGGATGGGATGGGATGGGATGGGATGGGATGGGATGGGATGGGATGGGATGGGATGGGATGGGATGGGATGGGATGGGATGGGATGGGATGGGATGGGATGGGATGGGATGGGATGGGATGGGATGGGATGGGATGGGACCCCGCAGAGCATCGAGTTCCAACCCTTCTGCCATGGGCACAGACACCTTCCACCAGGCCAGGTTGCTCAGAGCTCCATCCAGCCTGGCCTTGAGAACCTTCAAGGATGGGGCAATATGTGCCAGGACCTCACCACCCTCACCGCCCAGTAAAGAATTTCTTCCCAATATGTAACCTAAAACTACTCTCAGTTTGAACCCATTCTCCCTTGTCCTATCAGTACATGCTCTTGCAAATAGTCTTGCCCCATCTTTCCTGAGTGTTTCCTTCAGGTCCTGGAAGGCGAAAGCTTTGTGAAATAAGCTGCTGTTTCTGTGTGGGCAGGGAGCTCGGGACGCAGCCCTGCGTTCATGCCGCTGCCTGAGGGGCAGTTTCCCTCCCAGCCTTCGCTCCCTCGCAAAAGTCCACGAGCTGTTGCTGTCTCCAAACCCCACACTCCTGCCCCACGCTGCCTTGAGCCAGCAGCCGAGCCCTGGGGCCCTGCGCCCACGAACAGCCAGAGTGCTTGTCCTGACACCCAGCTCGGCCCCGAGGTCACCGTGCTTTGTATAAATGCCACCCTAACGCTGCCGCACGGGCACCCAGGGGAGCAAAGAGCAGCGGCGTGAATGAGTAAGAGCAGTGTCACTGCTCTCTTATTCAGGCCCTGTGTCCGAGGCAGAATGTAATTCACTATCCACCGAATGTTATATTCCAGTCTTTGGCAGCAAAGCCGACGCTGCTAATTTTTCGAGAAATTAAGGCCTACAAGATAGCGTAGCTTAACACAAAGCAAAAATAAGCTCTCGTTTGAAAAATTAATCAAATCTGTCAGACAGCGTAAATGTTAACATTTCAGCAAGGGCTGCATCACTTTTGTGAAAACACTTCTACTCTAATCTCACAGATGATAGAAGCACTGTTAGCAGTAATGAGATCGTGCCTACATGGGCAATTAACTCGTGATTCCTCACCAAACAGCAAACAGTTGCACAGCTAGAAAAGTGAGGAAATGACACCAAGATAATTGGAAAAGGAGGAAAAAGCAGAGCTGTGTCAAGATCTAGCAGACATAGTGGTGTCCCCTGAGCTCAAGCCGTATATAATACAACATTCTCAAACGTGCTTAAAAATCTACTGCCAGCAAGGCTGGCTCGGTAGTGTGTTCACAAGCAGCAGCCTGTGTGTGCTGGGCAGCTGGGGGTCTGAGCAGGCACGCAAAGCTCGAGTGCTACAGCAGTCACAATAATCAGTGGTAATACATAGCCTGGTTTTTATCAGGTGTACCCCTACTGAGCACAGACTGAAGGGATATGTTCCTATGAAAACCTCCCTAGCGGGGCCATTGGCCACTTTCTTCACTGTAATTAGCTTTCCAGAGGTCTGGCATACACACACAGGGTGAGGATGTATGCATATGCATAATAAGGGTATGCATATGTATAATAAGCATATAAAACAGTATGGGTTTTTTTTCTAAATTCTAAATTTTAGGGTTTCTTTCGAATATGTGATCATGATTCCAACTCAGGCCCATAGGAAAGCTCCTGCTAATTTGAGAGAGAGGACTTTACCAGTAAGTGCTTGCAAAGAACAGAACAGATACTTCCATTAAGTGGTGCAATTCTGCAAGCACATGTCCAGCCACGTGAGTTGTTTGCACGTTTTCTGTATCCCACACATGATACTCTGCCTAACACCCCAGCCTTGGAAATCACACCCGGAGGCAATGACTGAGCTCTGCAGGGTTTATTAATACCACCTCCAAAAGTGACAAGGGTACTCTGGCTTTAGCGAGGGCTCTCCGTGACTGTTCTAAGTACTTCAGGTCCAGGAATCAACCTTCAGAGCCTTTTCTCAGCGTATGACATTCATCCTGGTGACACTCAAGTAGCACGCTGCTGAAGGACAGCCGGGGCACATCTATATTTGTGCCATTGCTCATTGCTGGCATGTCCCTATCTGAGCAAAGAGGCAGGGTAGGGTTACCGCAATAAGTCTTCCAACTGCAGTCATAGGAAAGTGGAAAGGAATTGCTTTCGTGTGAATTAATTTTTTTACTAGGGGGAATAGAAGTTAACTTTGATGCCATCTGAGCTATCAGAAGAATTTATGACGTCTTAAGATAGAAGGCAAGTTTTTTAGGTAGTAACATTCTTTGTTATTTATTTACAATAATTGACGGTCACGGACTTAAACGTGCTTCATGTAATTTTATCTGTGCCTGCAAAGCAAGCAAACACTGAGCAGTCATCTGAAAATCTTATTTAGGCAGCAGGATTGCAGACAAGCTTAATTATGCTTATTTTAATTTATTTTATTTCATTTTCGTAGGAGAACTACATGTTAATTCACTTTTCTAATTAGTAGTAGCTTCTAAAGCAAGCCTTATTGTTATAATTATGGGGAAAAAAGTCTTTGTGGGAGCCAGACAACATTTTCTGGTATGTGTCAAGACCTCTTCTCTGTTTAAAATGTTAGAATTTGCATGATTTATTTTATTGCCTTTAGCGTAAATAGGATTTCTGCCTAACTTCAGTGTTTTTGTCTATAGTAGGATATTGCTAGCTGTAGAGTCCACACCCATGTCTGCAATGCCAGAAGACAAATGATGAACTTCTGTGTGGGTTTTCTTACAGATCTGTAAGGCTGGACTCAGCCAGGGGTATAAAACCAGAGAGTGCAAAATGTCTCAGTGGTTTTTACTGGTTTGGGAAGCTGCTTTCTAATAAGTCACTGATTGTGTTGACTCTGTTAGCTAAGCAATTCTCAGGAAAATTAGTAAAATATTGCTGAAATAAATTTGAGGTAATAGCAACTACTCAAAACTAAAAAGACCATAAAAAGTAGTTTGAAAGCAAACTTACATGAAAGCTTATCCAGAAGCTCTGATAACACTGATGTCTGACCGATCTTTTGGCTTTTTTTTTTTCTGCAAGAAAGTGATTTTAAAGCTTTCATATGCTTCCCTTAGCTAGGACTAGAATTAACTACAGGTTACTTGATATTCAGCTGAAATCTTTCCATGAACTCTTTTGCTGGTGGTCCTAAACTGCTGATAAAATTGATCTGAGTAGTTTTGTAGCCATGATTCCATTCATGCTGGTGAGCAGTGGAGGGCTGCGGGGAGGTTTCAGCTCAGAGAGCTCTCTGACTCTGTACTAGCATTATTTCACTGCTGTTAATACAGGCTGTTAATTGGAAAGAGTGGGCTTGGGGAATCAGCATTAAAATTGCCTTTGCACTTTTAATGTTGTCCCACGTGCATCTGCTTTATCATACAGCTTTGCATGTCACCTGCACATGCTCTTTTCACACCTCCCTCCTTGCACACAATGGACAAAATGTGCACAGTTGGGGTCAGAGCGGGCATCGCTCAGTGCAGAGGTCAGTGCCCTGCCTTGCCCCCTGGTTACTGTATGCTTTATATGTTAAAATATGTATTTTTCACAGCACATGAGAAGCCCCAAAGGGCAGTTTGTTTTCTCTGCGGTATTTTTTAGAAAGGACCCAAGACCTGGACTCAAGTTTCAGTATTAAGAACGGCAACTTGAAAAATCCAGAACAGGACTTTTCAGGGCATTTACTAGTGCGTTCTGTGGCGTCAGTGGTCACAACAGAGGACATTCTACATTATGCCTGACTGACAGTTCAGAAAACATGCGTGACAGCAGCTCAAGGGTGAGCAGACTTCAAACCAGGCCATTTCCACTCGCACAGAACAGCACTAACTGTGCCTGAAGCACAGTTGCAGTGTTGAGCTGAGGACAGGACTACTCCACAGTTTGGAAATCAGGCATCAGGGTTACAGATGAGCCACTCAGAAAAGAGCATGCACACCAGAGACAGCTCTCTGTTGTGCTTTGCACTGAGGTGAGAATTAAAACAAGCTTTCTGTGGCTTCCCTTCAGAAGCTTCACTTACGAAGCAAAGCTACTGACTTTGGTCTTTCCCACACCTACCTCCAGGACTTGAGCAGTCCTCAGCCAAATCTATTCCATCTATAAACTTTCAAGCAAGAAAAACTCATCCTTGATATGTAAGTATGTAGCTAAAGGTCTTTCTTATCTTTTACAAGCTTGAGACTCACCATCTCAAAAGCCTTGCTGAGGATACCGATGTCATCCAGATCTGGCAGCACGAGAGACTATGAGACCAGCGGCCAGCCGCGTGACCATTCGGCTTCCCCACCAGCCCCAGAGTCTAGTGACACTGAGACTGATGGTTTGATATTTTATCACATGGATCTTTATGGATCAAAGGAGAGGTTTGACATCTTTCCCGAAGAGCTCTCTGGTCGAGGAGACAGATCTCTGGGGGACACGAGAAGGGAATCTGCGTTGAGTAGTGAAAAAGTTCAGCGCCCGCAAGAAGTTGGCTATGACTTGGAAAAGGAGGTTGCAGAGTTGGCTAAGATGTATGGACTTGATGAGGATAGAGAAAAAGAGCTTGCGCTTCTTGAAGGACGTCTGGAGAAGGTGGAGAGCAGATGGCCACCTGCTCGCGCAGAAAAAGCAGGATCACAAGGCTCCGTATATAACTCATCCAAAAGCAGCTCTTCAGTGAAAGATCCAAGTCAAAGCACAAAGCAACAAGGACTTCCTGATGAGGCTTCTCAAGGTGAACATCAGAGCAAAGCCAGAGCAGATGATGAAGCTGACAGCAACATGTGGTCCAGAGGGGGGCTAAGCAGCGGCAGCACGTCAGATGAGTGGAACAGTCAGGCTGTCAGGGAGGAGGAGGAGGAGGAAGAGGAAGAAGCAGCAGATGTTTTTTGTTCTACCTGCAAGATACCAATCCGAGCTTTCGACAAATTGTTTGGTGAGCACAAGGATCACGAGGTTGCTCAGCTCCCCAGTGCCGTGGAAAGCGAAAAGGTGAGAGTAACACAGGTGTACTGTGGTGCCTCTAAAACAGTTTTCAGACATAGTAAGAATCACACTGGGTGTTTTGTAGGAGGAGATCCATAAAAACATGTGCAAGTTGGAAGAACAGATTGCTCAGATGGAAAATGTTGCCAGCCATTTGGAGGAAATCTTCATCACTGTAGAGGTAAGGCATTTTTTCTTGGGCTAACTTTATGGTAGTGGGGTTAAACAGTTTTGACAGTCATACAGACATTCACAGTGTTCAACTGGTAATGAGGTGAGTACTTACAGTAACAGAGCACAGCATTATCTTGGGGTTTGTCTAGACTGAACTACTCAGGAACTCTCATCCTAGTGATTTTTTCAAGTGGGCTAGTAAAACCACATTTATAATTTGCACAGGAATTTGAATTCAGAAATAAAGTGACCACCACTCATGCCATCTTAGTTTTAAATGGCCAAAGAGCTGTGATCTAACTATCCATCCAGAGTGCAGCCCTTGTGTTCCCTCGGCTCTGTTCACTGAAGTGTCAGATCAGGCAAATCCTTAGAGCAGCTGCTTCAAGCTGATGACTTCAAGAATTGTGCTCCCGCTCCGCTGCTGTCAACTTGGCCCCAGGGGAAGGAGGTCAGCTGGCAGCAAGTTCAAACTGAAGCAATAAGTCAAGGCACTACGGTCTTTTCTCTGCTGCATGTGGCACAGGAGGGCATCAATGCCTGAGCAGTGGCAGTAAAGTCTTGCCTGCTCCTTAAATCTTCCTTTCTAATGCTTTTTCCAGCTGTGAGTGAGGATACCAGCTGCTCAGCTCCCTCAGCACAAATCCATGGACCCCACTGAGTTGCCATGGTTTCTTTCATGGAAGGATGTGCTTGACTGTTGGTGGAAATGCTTGTGAGATTATGGCTAGGATATATCCTAGTTGTGCTCCCTGGGTTTAGGTTGCCTTACATCATTGTTCTTGTTGTAATTTCTGTTGCTCTTATGCCTGGAACAAAATCCAACACTTTTGTGCCTCGGTGGGGGTGACTGATCAGAGTAAACCCCTAAAAATGCAAATTAGTCAAAAATTACAGCTTCTGTGTACTGATACTATGTCCTAGTTTTGTGAATTAAATCATGACACATTACCTCTCTGGTAAGGAGAAGTTTAGGCAGACCAGAGTAAGTTTTTCCTCTGGATGACCTATGGATCAGGCTTGATGCCAAGCTACAAACCCTCAAATGCCTTGCAGGAAAATTTTGGGAGGCAGGAGCAGAACTTTGAGGTGCACTACAACGATGCAGTGCAAGTGCTTGCTCAGAAGTATGAAGAACAGCTGGAAGCACTGGGAGAAGAGAAGAGGCAGAAGTTGGAAGCTCTGTATGAGCAGCTGGTCAATTGTGGGAAACATCTTGACACCTGCAAGGAGCTGACAGATGAAACCCAGGAGCTTTTCCTGGAAAATGACAAGGCTGAATTTATGAAGGTAAAGAGCTTTAACTGTCAAAGCCCCTTCTAAGTGCTTTTTTTCTGCTTGCAAGTAGTCCCCGTCTGAGAAGTCCCAAGCAGCTTTATTGCTAGGGAGAATTTGGGATGCTCAGTCCATGGTGCTGTCACTGCTCCAGGTGCTTGGCATGGTGGCACTGACTTAGTAGGGCAACACAATAGGGGCAAAATGCAGAAGCAGAAGTTTGTAATTTGGATGCTCATTGATTTGTGAGTCACACTGGGGTTCAGAGAGAAGATATCTTGCTGAAATGCTTATCTGGGGAAACTCTGGAAGTACTTAGTGTTCCTTGCCTTGTGCAGGCTCAGCTCTCTTGCTCTATTCTGGGCTCACAGCAGGCAGGCTGATGCAATCACTTAGGAAGATGTTTCCTTTTCTTGCTCATTTTGGAGGAAAGTTCAGCTGAATGGGAGCCTCCAAACTAAATACATCAAGAGCTCCTGCAAAGTGATGGATGAAATCCCACTCTTGAGGTGGTGTCAAGAAGCTATTTTTCTTTGGCAGGTAGAAAAATAATCGGAAAGAATGAGAATTTTCACTGATGATGAGTGATTGCTCTAACCTGAGCTGTCCTGTGACTCAGGTGGGTGGGAGCATTTCTGTAGCACAGTGACAGTAACTTCTGAACTGGACAACAAACAAATCTCCTAACACCTCCAGTCTACTCCAGTGGGTCAGTTTGCTGTGTGACTCCAACCCGCTGAGTTCTTCACGTGAGCTGACTTTCCCCATTCCTCTGCATCTCTGAAATGCAGAGATTTTCTGCATTATTTTCTCCTTAGCTTGTAAACAGTTTTACATCACCCCTAAGAACCATTATTCATCAAGAATACCTGTTGGTCATGAGCTCTCAGCTGCTTAGATTTCTCCAGGGACTGTACCTCTGTCTTCCACTTCCAGGCCCTGCTCAGACTCCCTCCAGTGCAGACCATCTCACTGAGTTCTTTCGCCCAGCTGATTTTGGTTTTTGTTTGTGAGGGATCTGTTGGCACTTTGGACAACCAAGGGAGGAATCGGTCTGAAGTCTAGATGGGCAGACACTGATGACTACCTGATATTGCTCGTTATCTTACTGTAAATTCAGCCAAGATCTGTCCATTTGAATAGGCAGGGATGGCTTTGTTCTCAGAGCTGGGACAATTACTTCACTCCAAGGGCTGCATTTGGGGCAATTTATGTAAGACGGGTCAACAGCATGATGTAGTCTGACTCTGGACTCTTCTATCTTTAACACTCTCTCTTTTTTTCCAACAGGCAGCAGTAACCATGGTTGACAGGTAGTATCACAGTCTGGGATTTTGTGTCACATTTCCTCCCGCTAATTGGATGGGTTACTGGAGATGCTTGCATGTTCTGGACGTTGTTCAGGCACACAGATGTTGTCTAAGCCACCAGAGCTACTGAAATATTTAGTGTTTTTGTTTTAAAGCACACCAGAAAAAGTTGCTCTAAGAAACTTAACACTCAACACTTGTTTGGATCCAATTTCAAGAAATCCGAAAGGAGAGTTAGAGCCTGAATAAATCAGTGTTTTCAGCTTCGTAATAAGGAACTAATTTCACCGAGAAACAGGATTGCTAGAGCTCTTGAAAGAAATGCTCTGGATACAAATGAGACTAAAACTGAGCTCTTTAAATATACTGTAACAGGCTTATGTATGCATTGATATAGTGGGGTAGAAAGTCAAGCTGTGGGAGCTCAAAATACACACTGAAAAATCTTGGAGCAATTGGAAGAAGTTTTAGGGCACAGTAAATCCTATGGAAGAATCACCCTCTTAAGTGACTGTCATTGTTCATGAAAACACAGAGAAAAGATACCCCTTTTTTTTCAAATTTACAACACCTAGAGCAACGAGGTCCTGAATTAGGAACAGCGTAAATTCAAAGCAGTGACAGCTATGGAGCTAACAGGGTGCTTCCCACAGCGGGGTGCTGGCCACACCTCGCTGCCCTGCTGGGTGGGAGCACGGTGTGTGCAGCCAGCTCAAGGGTGGCCATCAGTCCCAGCAGCAGCCAGCCCTCTTTGGCCTCTTGGAGCACTGATGGCCACATGTCTCCAAGCTACAGGCACGGGGAGGCTGAGCCTGTACAGCTATGGAAACGGTGTTTTAAGGAAATGGATGTTAATTCAAAGTCTGCTGTTCTTTTTCTCTTACAAATAGGTATCATAGACAGATATCTCCAACACTATGGTACTTCCAATTAGACATTAATTTTTTTCCCCTACAATTACAGGCTGGAAGAATTCTTAAAGAAAGAGGTGGATTTAGAGCTTTCAGCGCTGCCAGACTTTGAAGAGAGGGTCATAGATGTCTCTGAAGTTGAACAACTAATGAACTCCATTAATGCTATTCCAGGTACTCTCCCTAAGTGATCATTATTTCAGACCTATTTACATTTAAGTAAGGATATGTATTAAATATTACTTCTTTTAAAGGAGATCTGCGAAGGCAGAATTAACTTCTCCCTAGTTTTCCTTCTAGTTTGTTTTTTTTTGTTTGCCTATATATACAGAGACACTGGAAGATATTTTTGGATATTTTTTTCCATTTGTTTTCAATATAAAATTACCAGAATTACTGCTAAATTGGGACTTCCTGCTTTTGCTGCATGATTTCCTAGAAGACTCATGAAGATTACCCCCTTCTGTTGAGGGGTCAGGCATGCTTAGTTGGTTACCTTGTAGTTGCTTGAACAAAATAGAGAGGAACCCCAGACTGCTTTAAATAACTTACACAGCTTCTCTTGAGAAACAGATTTCAGTGACTTATTCCTCTGCTATTTTGCAAGCACTTTTTTCCCATAATCCACAGGAAACAGCACAACATAAACAAATTTTGAATAACTGAAAAAAACTTTAAAATTTTAAATCTTTTCTGGTGCATCCCAAATTTTCAGAAAGAACATTTTTTTTGAATGTTAAAAATATTAAAAGAATATTTTTTATTATATTAATAATATTATATTAATGATTTTATATTAATATTTTATATTAATATAAAATATTAAAAGAATTTTTTTTTTTTTTTACACCCAGTGCTGTGTTTTGTTAACATAAAACAGCATTTAGTACTTGTTTGCTTGTGCTGCTGACCCCCGTGTTGTTGAGCTTTTCCCTGATCCCCAGGGTGGCTGGCAGCAGTGGCAGATGTTGGGCTCACTGGAACAGCCCTCAGAGCAGGGGAGGCCGAGTTTACAGAGAAGGGGTAGGCTGAGGCTTATTTATTTTGTTGTTTTGACTTTGATTTGAAGCAAGACTAGTTCTCACACAGCAGTGACCTGATAATTATCTGCAACTGTTTACAGAGCCAGCTCCTGACTTTCCTCCATGTGGGAGGAATATGACCCCGTTCAGTGCCAAGGCTTTGTGCAAACACCTTTGTGAGAGGAGAGGTACAACACACCATGGTTATACATTCAAAAACTGACCTGTTTTTCCCTGTGCAGCTCCCTGTGCCCCTGTGATCAATCCACAGGCTCCCAGCGCAGCAACTGGCACCTCACTGAGGGTTTGCTGGGGCCTCTTCTCAGATGACACCGTGGAGTGCTACCAGCTGTGCTACAAACCAGTGAGCAACGAGAGGCACAGTGATGAGCAAGCAGGTAAGGAGGCCTGGGCCCAAGGGGACACCTCAGCCCTCCACTGGGCCCATCACAGGAGCAAAGACAGGACATGGCAGCAGCAGAGCTAGCAGGAATGGGAAGGGGACAGGAGGATTTCTGGAGGGTGGGCGCTGTATTAGACACACATGTGCTGCATCCACTGCAAAGCACAGCATTTTTAAAGAGCAAACCGTCCTGTCACCAGCACATCCACTGAAACCCCCAGATGATTTTACAGTTGATCTTAGTGCTAATAGTAGGCTGTGACTCCCTAAGATGCACAGGCACACAGAGAACCACAGAACCATCCTAAAATGTCCCAGCCTTGTGACAAAACTGCCTTTGCTAATACTGTTCGTGCAGAACCTTCACAAGTGGAAGCCAGTAGAGTGCCAGTGGCCAGTTGAGAAAGAAAAGCAGAAGCTATCTAAATTTTATAAGATGAAGAATGAGAAATGAGTGGTAAAATAGCTTCAGCTCTTGTCCCATCTGATTTATGGTGCTTTAGAGGAAGGCACTGCAAAACTGCCTGACAGCTGATCAAAGAGGGTGGAGCACGAGCAGCTCTCTTGGACTCAGCACACAAAACAATGCACCCCAACTCCACCATGTGACACAGCTTTGGGGAAGTGTGGGCAACTGTGTAAAGGCACTGTAAATGCTTTGTTGTTGTCGTTTCAGAGCACACACTAAAAGTCAAAGAAACATACTGCACCATTACTGATCTGGTGCCAAATACACAGTACGAATTTTGGGTCAGTGCTTTAAATGCCTCCGGTATCAGTCCACCAAGTGAAAGAGCAGTTTATGTAACAGGTAAAAATATTTTATTCCTACGACTTTTTGACCTTCATAGTGAAATTCAAAATTCTCTCTGAATTTTATGCCAGTAGTGCTTTCTGGGCACTTTCTTTCTTCTGATGTAAGCCTACTGACTGCATGGGAATTCCCTACTTTTATTTGGAGAGCCTGTCATGCCAACTGTCCCTGTTTTAGAGTGGAAGAAACGGAAGCAGAGAGACAAAACAAATTACTTAAATGCAAGCATGTAGACCAGCTGTGAATAAGGTTCAAGTTTCCTGGTTCTGCCAGATGAATGCCAGCTCTTCTTTTATTGGCCTATAGGTATTTTGTGGATTCACCTGTTATGCTGTTCTTTTTAACTGCAGTTCAGTCAAGGACATTGTGTGAAATCCTGACATCAGATTGAGCAAGTCAGTGTGAGACCTTCAAGTACTTGTTCCAGATGTCTTTGACTTCTCAGAGCAGAGAAGAGATGCACCTTTATGACAAAGATAAAACTAATGATAGAAAACAGCTGTGTAATCAGTCTTTATGTTACTTCTCTGTTTAATTCTCTTGACACCTTTATAGTCCAAATTAAGTCTTTAACTAGTACTGTTAATCACTCTACCTACTGTTTATTGTCCATTGAGGGGGCGGGTTTCTTTAACTGTATAGTATTAGTAAACAACTTCTCTATTTTTTTAATTCTTCAAAGAGTGTTGGTTGCAAACATCTTCAAGCAACAGCTTAGAATTGTTCTTCTGCCTACTTTTTAGCTCCTTCACCACCTACCATAAAGAGTAGAAAGATCCGAAGCTGTGAAAATGCAGCACTGGTGTGCTGGGAATCCAGAGACCTTAACCCTGTTGATTCCTACACGGTTGAATTGTCCAAGCTGACAGATGAAGAAAATGATGATGTTATTACTGAGTGAGTTACTCTTCTATTGAGCCCATGACCCTGTAGAGATGAAACCATTTCAATCACGTGGCATCAGATAGGACTAAGAAAGGACCCATGACCTTCTGGTGAATTGACATTTATAAATAATCCTCTTAGTAAAATTAGTTGTAGAAATGTTAATCAAAAATTACTATATGAGAACTATGGGTATGGGAAAAGGGCAGAAGCAAATGTAAAATGTAAAAATCTGCAGTCTGTCACAGACTCTCTCTTGCCCTGCTACTGACAACTGTACAAGGTAAAACGTTGTTACAAGAGAAGTGTAATTTCTTTGTTGCTCAGAAAAATAATCTCAATGGTCTACCTTTGTTCTCTACCCTGTCATTTTCCATGGATTTATTTGCTGTAGATCCATTGTTGGGATCCCTAACTGTGAAGTCCTAATTCACCTCCAGCCAACTCAAAAGTATCGCGTCTGTGTCCGAGCCCAAAACCTGGGTGGCTCCAGTGAAAGGAGTGAGCCTGTCCTGATACACACCACAGGTACTGTACAGCTTGGAACAACTCCAGCAGCCTATTGTAGCATCTATTACCTTCACAGAAAGATTCCTGCTGGTTTCAATGGCCTCTGGATCGGGTCCTAATCTCTTTCATCTAATTACACACCTGGTAACCTTTTAGGAATGAAAAAACAAACTTCTTGTAACAATAAGTGCATTGCTTTAGCTCTGTAATTTATAATGTTGCTGTCTGGTACATTTGATACTTGAAAGTTACAAATTTCTAAACATTTTAAAAGACAGTATCAAACCCAATGCCCACATATTGCCAGCCTGCAAAGTACTGACACACCAGTGAGGGAAGCTGTAGTGTGATTTTACTTCAGAGATTACAATGTAATGAAGCTGCTGCTGGCAAGTATGGCTGAGACAGCACTTTTAGAGCCATTTAGAGACACCAGTGCTCACCTTCATCACTGCTGCAATGACACTGCAACTTCACTGGCTCGTCTCAAATCTCCCACACCACTCACAGATATGTTCACACCTTACCTGTGTCTCTTCTGCCCTTACCTTCTGTGAGAGATTTGCAAATTGTATTTCTTCAGCAGATGACCACACAAGGTTATGTTTCAGTAAAACTGTCTGCCACACAGCAGGGACACCACAGAAAAGAAATGCTCATCCTTAAATCCCTGGAGAGGAAAACTGTCATTGTGTTACCATCGTCTGTGTGTATTCCAACTGCTTAAATCAAACTCAATATTTGAAATTGCCCATTCTGTTTGCACAGCATGTGTTTGTTTTCAGCAGCACATGTCTGTAATTGCCCTGTCATTGTTTGTATTGTATTTGCAATGAAGTAACTTGCAGTTTGATTATAATGATTTCATTTGGGATTACCATGGGGAGATTTATCTTCTCGGAGCCTACATTATGCAAACAGCTGATGCAAATTGATCTGTCGGCCTCAAGAACCCACCTCCAACACCGGGAATGGCCTTTGATCCTTTCTGGGGTGGGTAAACAAGCACCAACTACACGCAGCAGCTGTGCCACTCGTGGCTGCTCCTCAGGGCCCAGCGCATCAGAGCTGCTCTGTGAAGTCTCCGCAGGGAGGAAGGCAGAAGCACTTTTATCCTGGGCTGGACTTACCTCTCTGAGGGCTGATCTGACAAGGGAGGTGCTGAAGCATGAGGGATCCTTTCTCTTCAAACTGTGCCCAGCATTTACGTGGATGAGTGAGGCCATGGAGAGTCCTTCCAGCCCCCTTTCTCATTTCAGTGATTAAAAATAGATCACTTGAAACCAGACAGTCCATTGCAGGGATGACGCCTCATCTCTGAATAGCTACTTCCTGCACAATGCCTGCAGCTTTGAGCCCTGGTGGGGTTCAAAACCAGGCTAAGTCCCCTGCTTTTCACAAGGCTGAAACTAAACAGTGTTAAGCTGTAAAACTCCCATTTATTAGAAAAACTTAAAAAAAGATGGTCTTGTCCTCTCAATGTCAGCCACAGATTCTTTCTAGAGCATTGGTGAATCTTTGTGTGGATCCAAACATTTCACCATACCCTTTGCTGCAAACCCTAATGCTATAAGGAATTACTGGAGTTATCCTCAGGCATTTTCTCTTGCAGGCACCTGCTTCTACCTTAATGAGGACACAGCCCATCCTTTACTGGCAATTCTAGATGATGGATTTACCATTTCATGTGATGAACTGGAAAACCCAGAGTGTGATCTGCCTGTCTACGATAACAGCTTTACAAGGTATACAGAAGCATTTAAGTTTCTTTGGTTTTTTTTAACAGATGCCAGGAAATGTCTAATGGGGCTTTCAGCAGCTCTGATTAATTTTTTGAGTTGAAATCTCTCTCTCCAGCTGCTCTTTGGAACTTGGAAGTTAATGCAAGTTCTTAAAGAGGATTACAGATGCAGCAGCCACAATTACGTACAAGCCTACTTACTTGTCTGGCACACTGAGCTAAATTTGAACAGGTATTTAGGTGCCATAACAAATGCTAAGGGAAGGAGAGGGATCTGAAAACTTACTTCTTGCTGAAAGATATAACTGATTTGGACCAACAGGTATTACTTTCAAAAAAGAATTAAGCCCTTTGCCATTGAAGTGAGACTAAGCTTGCCAAAATGCCTATTTCCAGTCAAAACCACAGAAACACCATATAACCAGGACAGGCATCTGCAGACCCAGGATAATACAAGCCTACAACTTAGTCCCTCCACGGAAATGCAGTGGTACTAGAGGGCTAGGTAGAAAAGAGTTGGGAGACTGGTGATCCTTTTCATTAAAGTCATCATGGTAATCTTAAATGGGATTTCATCCCACTTCTACAGGATTCTTTTATGTTTCACGTCAACAGCTAGAACTGGCACTCATCTCATTCAGAGGCTGAGGTTTTGGTACCACTATGAACTTTTCAAAAATCTCTTTCAAGCCAAGATACTGAAAAAGGAAGAAAGAAAAAAAGCTCCCAAGCTGAGATGCCTAACATTCATACTGCAAGGAAATTACATGGCAAACTCTTCTTCCTGAAGTTTGTGTGGTCTCCTAAAGGCTGATGTATTTCCTAACTGCAACAGCTTCTGCAGCGCACCTCAGGTTTGCCTTGGTGGCTTTGCAGCTCTCATCAGGTCACATTTTGGTCACAGATGTTTACCCATCCATTTTGCATCATTCCTTTTCCTTCTCACGCTGTAGCAACACAGCCCCTCTGAGTCCTGATTTCAGCAGCCTTTAAGCTGTTCTCAAGACATTTACATGCACTTGCAATGAACTGTACACTGGCTGTAAGCGAGTGCAGCTGCAGGGTACAGCTATTGTGCTGTGCATGCCCATCCTCACACACCAGGCCCTCCAAATGCTGAGCACAGCTCTCTCTCAGCATTGCCTAAAAGAGCTCAGTGTCTGCCAGCAGCATCCCTTTCCTTTGTAACTTACAACTTCAGACACTTGAACATAGAAACATAAAAGTAGTGCGTGTTTGAAACCTGCTGTCCCCCTTGACAATGACAGCTAATACACCATGTACTTTTCCTGAGAAAAAGCTGAGGTGTAATCTTACAGGAGCCACGTTGCCCTCTTAGAGTGTTTCAGAAGCATTTGGAATGGGTTATTTTGCCCAATTTTCTTGCTTCAGAACTTGTGTTTTTGCAGACTTGCCTCTTCAAAGCACCCCAGTTCCTTTGACTCCCAAGACTGTGCCAGTAAATGAAGCTGAAGGGTCTCTCTGTAGTGCATTGTCTTTGTCTGTCTCTATTATACAACTTTCAAAAGAGTTATTTTCTGTGTGGTTCCTATCATATATTTCACGGCCCAGGTACCCAGCATAGTGCAAGTTTTCCTACCGTGTTCAATTCTTCCTAATCTCTCCAAACACAACGTAGACAGGTTCCTTCCTCCCCAGCTGCCCCAGGAACTTCATGCTGTTACAGTGCTCAGTTCCTAATGGTGAGTAACATTCAAAACCTTGGGCTGTTTGGAAAGAAAATGCAAAATCTGTAGACTTTTTTCCCCTGCCTTGCTGGGGTTGACCAGAGCACTCTCTTTTCTAACAAGTAATAACTTTCCTAGAAAACCCAGGCAAGTATATGATGCTGTTCTCCCTCTTCCTGGAAGTGCCCAGGACACTCATTTATACAAAGCTACCCACAAGTAAAAACAGGGCAGGTGTCACAAAGAAACCACTGTAGGCTGAGTGTCAGCTCCTCAGCATGGGGAATTCACTGGAGTCAAAAATCCACGCTGCACTGCTAAGGAGACAGCAAAAGTGGCTTTTGTTTATTGCTATGTAATGTCCTGATATATACATACCCAAACATATCTAAACACTGTGAAGAGCATTATAGAGAGGCCCTGCCAAAACACATATTCCTGTCTCCCACAGATGCATTGCGATCCTGGGCAGTCTGATCCCATTTCCAGGGAAGCATTACTGGGAGGTGGAAGTCGACGAAGATACAGAGTACAGAACTGGTGTGGCTTTTCAGAACACTCCGAGACATGGTCACCTGGGGGCAAACAACTCGTCCTGGTGCATGAGGCACATCATCACACCCTCAAGGTAAGGGCTGTGGAGGCTGCAGGTCTCTGACAGGAACAACTCTTACACCTGCAGGCAGGGAAGCAGAGAAGCCAGAGATTTTTTATCAGCCTCAGACCAGGCATCAGAGGCCTCTGACATTCCACCCTTGTCACTGTAAACTGGTGTTGGAAGGATACTGGAACGCTTAAGCAAATCCTCCTGCTTTTTTAGGGTGTTTCAGAAGCATTTGGCATGGGTTATTTTGCCCAACTTCCTTGCTTCAGATCTTGTGTTTTTACAGATTTGCATCTTCAAAGCACCCAGTTCTGCTGACTCTGAGACAGTGCTAGTGAATCAAGCTGAAGGGTCTCTCTGTGGTACATTGTGAAATGAGTACCTCTCTGGGGTACTCAGTGAAATGAGACGTTGTCACATTGAAACAGGCAGTTCCAGGAACAAATCAGAATAAAATCTGAGATGCAGAATTTAACTGTAAATGTTACCAAAATCTCAGTGGGAAGAGAGAGGGTAAAAGATCCATGTAACCCAGAAACTAGGTATCTGGCTAAAGCCAGCTAAACCCGGCTACACCCAACTGCTTTTCATTTCTGTTCTACCTACGGCAGTATGTCATACCTGCCTGCAGAAATGCCAGCTCCCCTCCTGCCTCAGCTGCACTGCTGCCTCTCCCTTGGACACTGGTACATTGACATCACTGCCTTTGACTCTCGTGAGCAGCCTGGGCACCTGCGTGCACACAGGTGCCCAGGCTGCTCACGAGAGTCAAAGGCATCACTGAGAGCAGCCAGGATGCCTTCAGCTCCTTTTGTTTCTTGCCTACAGGCACAAGTATGAATTCCTGCACAGCGGGATGACACCTGACATCAGAATTACTGTTCCCCCCAGAAGGATTGGCATCCTGCTGGACTACGAGAACTGCAGACTGTCATTTTTCAACGCAGATATTGCCCAGCACCTTCACACTTTCAACTCACACTTCCAGCATTATGTACACCCCTGCTTTGCACTGGAAACACCTGGTATCTTAAGGATACATACTGGAATTGCAAGGCCCCCATGGACTGCCTTCCCATAACCTGCGTTCTGCAGCTACCACACCTACGTGGAACCTGCACTGAGCAATGCTCTCTTTCAGCATTAACTGCTCCCTCATACTCCATATAAACCAGCTGTTTCCCAATAATAAGAGCAAAGCAACCCTGACCCAAACCAGCTGCCAGGCCTGAGCGCTTAGGAGTTTACATCCTCCTGGGAAGGATCTTAGCTAAAAGCCACTGTGGTCACAAGCTCCATCAGCATCCCAGAATTCTCGTTAGAAATGGGTACCATCCTTCTCAGAGGTGACACTGTCACCATGCAGCAGTGGCAGCTGGATCACAGTTCCCCCAACACCCACCTGAAGGCTGGGGAACTCCCCAGTTCCAAAGCAATCGTTAATTCTACTCCCGAGTCTACTCAAGAGCTAAAAACTTGAACAAAACCAAAAATAGCAAAAGGCATAATCACTGTACAGCTGCTGGAGCTGAAAACACTCCAGCCATGAAGCTGATCTCCCAATCAAGTATTCTTGTTGCTACATGGATTCTGTAACAGAAGGTAATCAAATACACCTCCCCCGTGTGTGAACTGTTAGTGCCTACACACCCAGAGAGGCTTTCTGGAATACCCAAGCCTGCACTACAGTCTCAAGTATAAGCCATTTTTACAGAATGCCCATGCTTCTCATTCATTCATCCAGGAAAAAAAAAGGTAAGACAGGCTTTTTGCAGTGCTTGATTGCCCTTACAGAGCAACCTAAAGCACCATTTTTAGCTGCTTTTTAGCTGTGCTCACCTCCACTTGGGTGTGTACTCCCTCCACGCTCGCAGATCTGTTCTCCCCCTCAGCACTGAAGAATTCCAATGCTGCGCCCTTGAAGCTCTGGGTGTCCAGTGGGGCTGGAAGGACTCTGGCCCAGCACGCAGTTGAGACATCCTTGTTTGGGTTTCATTCCCAGACACCAGTTAAGACAGTCTGTCAAGCAGGCTTGGCCAGCTCTGAATAGCCTCATCTGTGTATGTCAAAACTACGTGAACTCAATCAAGAGTCATTAACAGAGAAGCTTTACCACAGATTTATTGCACATTCATTACAAAAATCATTGGTTCAAGTTTCCATTCTAGGGAATAGCCAGGAACAGGCAGTGGCCTCTACAACATGCAGGGTCTCTACAAACGCCGTTGGCACAACTAAAGAGATTTTACATACAACTGTGTGTCAAAAGCTTGTCTGTTCTTCCTCAAATAGCTTTAAAAAAGTCTTGCCAAAACAGGCCTTTAGAAACCACAAAAACAGGAGCTGAATATATCACTACAGCACTGATTAGTACCATCTGCTCTTGGGTATCTGTTTCACAAGCCTCAAAAGAAGATGGGTTTAGCAACAGAGCTATACCAGCACAGGGCCATTTCTTAACCTACCAGGAGTTAAGGTATTTTAGAGATTTTACATACAACTGTGTGTCAAAAGCTTGTCTGTTCTTCCTCAAATAGCTTTAAAAAAGTCTTGCCAAAACAGGCCTTTAGAAACCACAAAAACAGGAGCTGAATATATCACTACAGCACTGATTAGTACCATCTGCTCTTGGGTATCTGTTTCACAAGCCTCAAAAGAAGATGGGTTTAGCAACAGAGCTATACCAGCACAGGGCCATTTCTTAACCTACCAGGAGTTAAGGTATTTTCGGGGCAGAAAAGGTTGTTATGGTCACTTTGTCAGCCTCTTGTAAGCAGGCCAGAGACTTTCAGCTGCTTTGTCTGCCAGTGGGCAGAGCAGCTTGTGTGCACCAGGAGCAGGTGACTCAGCCAGCAACCACTGCCAGTGCAGAGGGCAGGAGGTGGCCATGTGTGCCCTGCTGATGCTGGCACGGCCACCCCAGAGAACAGCACCTCTAGGGTACAGCTCCTGTGCAGGGCATTGAGGTGATGAGAAAGCACCATTCTTTGCTTAAAAATGTACTCCTTGACTCTGGGTCCAACTCCTACCCACTGGAACATTTTACCCCTATCAGCCAAAAACTGAGAGGCCCACTCTTATTTTCAAGTAGATACCTGAAAGAGTGTATCAGAGAAGAGATAGGAGAACGTCTGAACCTCTGAACAGAGCCTTTAATGCAGAAAGGCTGCTGGTGAACCCACGATTCCACTCCCCAGCACCAGCTTTCACCTCAAGTGTTTAAACCATAGCTGTAACCTGGCAAAATACTTTCCAAGTAGTGAACTGAACTGGCAGTCCCCAGGACTTCACAACCCTCTCGCTGGACTGTGCCAGGGCAGATTTTCTGAGCCAAATGCGAGGTGCTCAGACACCCTTGCAGCGGGACTCCAAGGTACCAAACAGCTCCGCTGTTATGTTGCCAGCTTGGTGAATCTACTGGAGAATGCAGGCCCGGTGGCTGAGAACAGAGCAGTCTGCTCAGGAGAATGACCCCATGGTCATCACCAGGCATGGTACAGGACAGCTAAGACAGCGACAGAACTATCTGAAAAAAAGAACAAATAAGCAGTAATTGGCCTCTAGGTTAAAAACAGAAAGAGAAATGAGTTTGTATGATTCTGTTTCATAAAACCTTCACCTGCTGGCACTAACCCAAGCTCTTCCTCCCTTAGGAATCCCAACCTAGTCACTTAAATATTTATACAGTAAAGGAAACTTGAAAACTTTTGTTTCTTAAAACCAGCTGTTGCTCTGAACAATCTCTATATAAATCCTTTCCAGGGAGGCCACCACTTGCACCACAGAGGTCTACTAAGTTCACATCAACCCTGTAACTCTCTGTATTCATTTTATTCACCAAGTGTATTCGCTTTATTGGAACCCTGGGTAGAGCACTCAACTTGGAGAACTGTGTTGAGCTGTTGATCTGAGACCTACTTCTCTGCATTGAAAGGTATTTCAGATGAGGCAAAACCAGTTCTTACTTCTGGCCTATATACAGGAACTCTGGCTGAACTATATCATATGGAAGGGCAACAGCCAGTTAAAAATGAGGTGTCCTTGTCTCTAACATTATGTGCTGCAAGATGCATTTTTCCTGGCACCTGTTGGGTCTTTTTCTTCCTGTTCCTTTTCCTTCTGTGCATTTACTGGCACACAGCAAAATCCATCCTCTGCAAAGGACAGAAGCTCATGCCTAAAGCTCTGGTTTTGGCCAGCTGAGGCCCACAGGCAGTCCTCACATGCAGCACTGATCCGTGCATCCCTGCAGAGCTTGCAGCATCAGGAACTGCCAAAGGACAGGACACCCCCAACCATGTCCCCAGCAGCTAACTGGGGACTTTGCCAGGGCTGCCCAAACCCCTTCAGGGCGGGCCAGAAGGGGCCTTTTTCCAACTCCTTCTGATTTCAAATACACGTTGTTGCCACTGGAGGGCATCGCGTGAAGCCCTTTCAGAAGGCCACGCAGGTCTCACACAGGTTTCTGTGGCTGAAAACAGTTTTAAAACCGGTTACCGTAACAGTAGGCACGTCCAGCGTCCCTCCTCACCCAGTGCTGGAGCCGGCAACAAAGGGACCCAAGGGCCTGTGAGCAAAACCACACAGGTGAGACATGTCAAAAGCACAAATGCAAGAAACAACACAAAAGCCCTGAAATACAGTTTAACATAGATTCAAAACAAACACAACCTTTTACTATAGAAACACATGACTTTTAATTCGCTCCCTCGCACAGCCATTAAAACATTGTTGGTAGATCAAGTAGGTCCTGACTTTATCTCACAGGCAGGCCTTGTTCTTCCACCATTTAATTTAGGAGGATAGTATCAGTGGAGTCAATATAATGCCACTGGCTCCACTTTCTTAGTCCTCCAGATGACTCTCTGCAAGAAACTCCTGGAAAGTCTCACAACAGACTGAGCTCTCCTAAAGCAGACTGCAGAGCCTAACCACTCCGCCAGGAAGGCAATTCCTTATTCCTGTCTTCAAACTCAGTTGAATCTTTTTACTGTCCCCCTGTTTCCCGACAGTAACCAATATTAGCAGCACACAGCAAAGCAGCCAGGGACCATGCAAAGGGAGGCTTCGCTTCCTGTTCAGACTCTACTGCAGTCCTGGGCCCAGACACAACACTGCCTCTCTGTTGAATTTTCTCTCCATCGCGTTTATGGTGGTGTGCTCACTTGCCAATATATACTGGGTCTCGGCTGTCCCAGCCCACCTTACTCTAACCTTTTTCCACACAGCGTTATTTTTTAAGCTTTACTTGCTCTGATGGAAGCCATACTGAGACCTAAACTGCTCCATAAAATGGCTGTAAGGGGCTGCACCCTCTGCCAAAAGGGTGCTCATCCCACAGCCGGAGCTAAATAAAAGCGGTTTCTGCAGACGCAAAGCTGTGGCCTAAGCAGCCCTAGAAAGGCCGCAGCAGCGGGCCTCGGGCGACCTCACAAAACCAACCCCACGGGCAGCCCGTCCCGGGCGGCAGCGGGCCCGGCGGGCAGCGCTTACCTGGGCCCCGGGCGGCAGCGCCTCTTCACGGGCCCCGGCCCGGCGACGGCCGCGGGGCTCCCACGCGGGACGCGCATCACGGCGGCGGCTCCTGCAAGGGACACGCGGGTCAGGGGCGCGGCCGCGGGC
>VXAZ01000587.1:78027-199779 GCA_013399875.1 Gymnorhina tibicen
TTCCTTCCCGCCTCCCTCCCTTCCCGCCTCCCTTCCTTCCCGCCTCCCTTCCTTCCCGCCGCCCTGCCTTCCCTCCCCGTGCCGGGAGAGACCGCTCGAGGGACCCCCGGGGTGCGAGCTCCATCCCCGCAGCCCCGGCCTCACGAACGCAGCCTTCTCCCGAGCCATTGCTGACCGAGCCGAGCTCACCACGCTCTGCAGCCGCTGGAGCCCTGCCTGCCCTCGGCTGGGCCATGGAGCGGCTTCTCCGGTGACGGCTCCATCCACACACAGCTGACTTGTTGCCTCCAGCAGCCACCATCCTGTGTAGCACGTGCTGCGCTTGTCCATCTCCGTCCCTTCCCATAATACGTGTTTGATCCTGCAGGCTGAAGCGCGAGAATAACACCCGCTGCTGGCACAGCCCTGGCCAGGCTGAGGGAGAGCCACCAGCTCTCGGCAGCTCCTGGGTCTCCACCAGCAGGGCTGGGGCCAGACAGAGCTGCTATTTCTCAGCCCTGAGATGGGTGTTCCACAGCTCCCGAATCCACCTGCACGGGCACCTGCATCCAGGCTGGGCTGGGCCCAAAGCAGCATGTTACCTCCCTTTCCTCGGAGGCATTTTGCAGCCACTTGAATACGCTCAAGTTTTCTCTCAGCCTCTAAACAAAATTCTTTTATATTCCATCTCTGGTACTGGAAAGTGCATCATCAGGTGATGCCTGGGGCCACGCCAGCACCTCCTGCCTTTTGTGTCCCTGTGCTAACGTGAAAGCAGCAGCCAGGCTGCTGTAATAGAACTATGTATTGTGCCTGTGCACTGAGAGTCAGATATATTTCATGGTCTGTGTAATAAAATGCTTGATGAAAGAAGCATTTTGCTTCCCATACGTGGAAGCATGTAGTTTACGGTGAGGATTTATTAAGCCCAAAATTTCTGAGCATGCCCAAAGAGATGGCTCATACTGACATACAGGAAAGGACACTTACAAATCAGTCCAACTTCCTCACACCCTGTCCAACAGAAAAAGAAGCCTTGGTTTCTGGTGAATTCTGGAGAATTTCAAATTCAGCATCATCATCGTTACAGCCTGTTCTCTTGCTTTGCATTCCTCTGTGCACTAACCTTAGAGTTCATATCTGGCTCTCAAGAGAGTTAAACCAAAAAGTCAAAGGACAGACAAAAATACAAACACCTATATAAACAGCTGTTTAAATTAGAAACTGATGTTATTTTTTTTTTGTTTTGCTGCAGATGGAAAAGCAGCCATTGGCTTTTGGGCCATGTGGTGCTGTCTCAGTCCCTCTGTGGAGTTTGGCACATTGCAAGTATCTCATGGCCAAGCAGTGAGAGCAGGGGCTCTCTGGCTCTCTCTGCTTGCAGCACAAGAAGAAAATCTAAGTTCAGGGTGCACCTGATCAGAAGGGGTGGATGTCGGTCTCAGCTTTGCTCAGCCACAGCACCGTGGCATTTCAGGTACACACTATAATAATGTGACCGTACATCTGCAACCAGACTTAGGACAGATTTCCTTCAGAAAGACAAAATTATCTAAGAAGTGGATCCATGGGTAAAAAGTAACACTCATAAGGCCGATTATGAACAGAAGTAAGCCAATGTAAGTAAGTACAGCTTCACCAAAAGTAAAGCACTGGGAAGGACTTTTGCTTGTAAGTCCCAAAGTGGGGCTACTAGTAGGCAGATGGAAGAAATAAAACCCCAAATCCAAAGTCCCTTTTTTCAGACCACCTTCTACAAACACGATTGACTCTTATTACAACAAAAGCAACACAAATATCACTTTGCTAATACCTACTGAGCCAGACTTAAACATGTCACTGATATTTACTTAACAAACATTGTTAGGTATGTATTCTGCTGGGGTTCAAAGAACACTTGTTTATTTAAAACAGCTTATTTTAAAACAAGGCTTTTGGGTTTGGTGGCTTGGTTTGGTTTTTTTTGGCTGTTGGGGTTTCTGTGTGGTTTTTGGTTGGTTGGTGTTTTGTTGGGGTTTTTTTGTTGTTCCTGGCGTGATAGAGCAGCTAAAACTGTGCTTTCTGACCTTGGCTTGTCAGAGATCTGTCATAACAGGGGACAGCACACTGGCACTGAGTCTGCCTGCATGGATTTTGAGGGGCTGGGAGAGGCTGCTCGCTTTCAGGGCTTGGTTGTCAGGTGAGGAGTACTTCACTGAAAACTGTCTGTATTCAAGCGCTTGGAGTCTCTCTCCCTCATTCCCCCCAAAAGCCGTGTGTGACATCGCTCCCAGCCCAGTCCCGGAGGGGTGGCTGGGCATCCTGCCCGCTCCTGAGCACTCCCATTCCCGCTGGATCCTTGCAGCCTGCCTTACTCACGGCAAGGCGAGTCCGAAACAGCCGCACCACCGGCGTGGCGACAGCGCTGGGACCCCGTGTGCCCCCGATGGCATCCGGCTCTCCCGGGAGCCTCACCGAGCTCGGCACACGGTGGGCTGGGAGGTCGGGGCTCTGCCATCTCAGGAGCTCTGACCAGCATCTCTGAAAAACACCACAGGCAAACCCTTATGAAAGCGCCTGCTTTCTGCACATCTCTTCCCGTTTTTTGGCAGTCAGCAGGATCCCCGGCAGAGCCCTCAGCGGCAGCCAGGCAGCCCCAGGACTAGGCCAGGGCTTGCCATGGGGTGGATGCCCACAAGCCCCTGTGCTTCCCTGCAGCTCGTTTCACCCACCTGTGAAAGGGCTCTGTGGGTCTGCTTGTAAAGCTTAGGGATCTGTAAAGGAAAAATTTCGTTTTCTGTATAGAATAGTATTACAAGCAAAGTAATTTTTTTTTTTAGGCAAAAAGGGACAGTTCTTGCTGGAGGTACAAAGCAATATTCGTCACACGTTTTACACTGCAAATACCAAGAAAATCTTATCAAGCATATTCCATTTCATCTTTAGGCTGAAGACAAAGCCATACCTCCTCCGCCGAGCTGGGGAGCTGCAGGATCACCAGCTTGACGTCATTCTCCTCGGTTATAAAACATGCTGCATGCTGAACTTGGCACTCAGCATGCTCAGGTTGAGCTAAAAGCTAATGTAATGAACTCTGGGGAAGGATTTACATCAAATACCACTCTGGAATATTAAATACAGACAGGACCAATTCCCACTTGAATAATTACACACTGGCTAAATTCTTTCTTTTGTTTCAAAGACAGGAATCACCTTTCTCACTTCCTCTTGAAAATGGTATGCATTGGTGAGCGATTTCACTACCTATGTGATAAAAGGACGAACTAATTTCTGTTAATTACCACGGGCTGAACTAAGATGAGTTTCAGCTCTAGCAGTGACTCTTGCCACTCGAGGGGGGGCAGCAAGCAAACCAAGAAAAGGCAGATTCAAACTTCAGCAAGTGTCCCCAGCTGCCTGCGCTTGGTAACAAAACCTCAAAGGCAGAGGTGCCTGGGAACGCTCCTGAACTTCACTCTGCATGTGGGAGCACGGTACCAAAGACCTTGCACACACATTCCCACTGCCCCAGCAGCACTGCAGCGCTCACAGGCGGTTTCAGCTGACCGTGTTTGTGTTCTCCTTCTGCCCGTGGATACCAGTGTAAGGCTTTCAGCCATTACAGGGTATTTTTCCAGGCTCGCTTTAACTCGAGTCAGAAAGAAAAAGATTTTCTTGTGGTAAAAGCTGTGGTAAGCAGCGAGAGTCAGTTTGAAAGGCAGGGTTTAGTCCCAGTGTTATGGCTGTGTTTGAGGGAGATGTTCAGCCACTGGAAGTTAAGGCAGAGACTCCCAGCAAATGAGCTAAGAAGAAAAATGGAAGCAGAGAAGCTGGAAGAGAGGGGGAAAAGCGGAACATGAGAAGACCAGAAGACTGTTTCCTGGCCTAACACCTACTGTTAAACCACAGGCAGGGCTTGAAGGTCCAGAACTTCAAAGATATTTAGAAGCCTCAAAGCTGTTTTGCTTGGTGGCTCTGGGTCCTCTGGCCTTTCCTATCTCAGTTGCCGTGCTTGCTAAGAATATGGTATGATGCCACTGCCTCGCAGGGCTTGCAGAGCTCCGTCCACTGAGGTTTGCATGGGAGGTGTGGGAGGAGAGTCTTAGAGAAGTTAAACAAGGGGAATAAAGGAAAACATGAGACACCTTACCCACGTAACATTCAAAGCAGGCACCGAGAGAAAGCATTCAGTGGGGTGAAGCCACAGCCCTTTGCCCACCGAGCCACAGCTTCAGCAGAACAAAATCATCTGGAACACATGGACGTCCCCTTTGTGCGGAACCCGCAGCACAGGCTGCACAGGGACACGGCAGCAATTTAAAAGCTTCTTTTCTGCATCCAAACATCACGTCAGGACAAACTGCACTCCATCCTGCTATCACTTAACAGCACCCCTGGGACCCCTGCACCTCGGAGGCATGATGTCACACACCAGCAGAGAGATTATTTGTTTTGAAGCTCGTGAATGGCTCCGAGACTTCATTTCAAAGCACTCCTTGCAGAGTCATGACTCAAACCCTTGTGGTCTCACTGAAGGGCACAACTGACTACTGTTTCCCTGTGCTGTTTCTCAGCACCCAGTACGTGATTAGTAGATATCTATTATCCTTTCTTCTCTTTTATGCAGGAATGGCTTTGCCATTGCTCAATTCCTTCATGTTCGAGACACATTTTCTTAAATGTTTTATCAATGATGCCTCTACTGAGACAAGCAGAAATACCCACAGCAAAAACCAAGGCATTCATTCATTTCAGGTGGCTTTTAATTTATATACAGCCATTGGGTAAACTGCAGTATGAAAGCCATCCTGAGACCTGTGACAAGGTAGCTATGCATACCCCCTGTCTGGTTTCTCCTTTTGTCAGAATAAGCAATTACTACTCAGAATTTTATACAAGGAATCAAGATATTCATCTAGGACCATTTACTAAGAAGCCAACATTTTTTTTATGAGATCATAATAGTTCAGAGTCACTTGGAAGCATCTACAGTGATACCCAGGTTTAGAAGCAGTATTACCTGACAGAAAATATGCAGCATGGAAAATAGAGCCAGTCATTCTGTCATTTAATGCTGAATTGTTGAACCTTATTAAGTTTTAAAACACAGAGCTTTAGGACTAAAGCCCTGGAGGTGCATAAAGGACCTTTCCTTCATCATGTCTACGCTGGAATTTACTCTTGTATTAGCATTAAAGCAAGAACAAATGACAAGTGCAGACACAGCATAAGACTGCCAGCCTAACTGAAACTGGGAACACTTCAGTCACACTCAGTTTGCTCCAGTGTTCTCCTTTCCACGGCGAAGGACCATCACTAAAGCCATTTCTGTCCCCAGGAAGTTCCATCCCTGCCCGACAGTTCAAACAGCCGGAAAGGGTTCAGAGCACAGGGCATGGGATGTTGCTGGGTAATCCTGGAGGATAAAGGAAGGGGATCTGGAAAGGCTGAAGCATTAGCAATGGGATCCAAAGGCATCTGCATCCTGGAGCAATGAGTACCAGCTCAGAGCTATTACTGCTCCAGAGCAAGGCCCCTCATGCTGCAGGGGCAGCAGCCTGCAATCACCCCCGGGGAATGGGCACAGCCACAGTGCACAGGAGGCTTCAGAGGTGTAGCTTGGAGAGAGAAGCTCAGTGGGGAGAAATCTTACGTGAAGATCAGGAATCACGGTTCCAGATTCCAATTATAATCTGTCCTTGGCAAATTTAGATGGGACAGGAGAGTGAACAAAGCTGCAGTGGCTGCAAATCAGTGTTTTATGTTAAGTGGAATTATTGTACACCAACATGGGCATAAATCTGGCTGATACAGAGGGTTAATTAGCACAGCTCTACAGGCCAAGTACTGGAAATAAAGATGCAGTGTGAATTTCAGGGAATTAATCACATTGATCACATCTTTTCAATGATGATGCATCAGGCATTTTTATAGCAGATTAAATTAACTGCTTTTTACCATTTATTAATATAACCCAGAATATTAACTATGCTCATGAAGAAATGCTTTTTCTGGCCAGTTCTGTTTAATATCTTTATTGAGGATCTGGATGAGGGGATCAAGTGCACTCTCACTCAGTTTGCAGATGACACTAAGTTGGATGGGAGTGTTGCTCTGCTGGAGGGTAGGAAGGCTCTGCAGAGGGATCTGAATGATTGGACTCCATAATCTTAAAGGTCTTTTTCAGCCTAAATGATTCCACGATTCTATGATTTTTACCTGCTGACCATTTCTGGGCCCACATGCTCCTGCCCACATGCCCACACTTCCTCTCCCATCCTCACCACAGCAGATAAGCTGAGGAGATACTGACGGTGTGATGCAGTTTCCCTCTAATGGAGACACAGGAGCCTGCAAGGAACAGAAGAGATTAAAACCAGGTAGCAAATTACAGCTGATTACAATAGATGCAGCACAGGGAAATACAATGTAATACTGCCAGCAAAACTTTCTGTCAGCCAACTCTCCCTCTCCTTGCATGTTCCCTGTGAAAACAGGATACCTGTTTTACCGAGCCTTCAATGGAAACACAGCTGCTCCTTCAGCGCTGATTGTAGTACCTCTGGAAGACTGATCAGAGAAGCCTCTGTCCTACTCCTGGCAGCGAGACAGTGGCATGGTCTGGGCACCCCTCACAGGATCTGAGCCCCCTGGCTCAGGCAATATACACACAACAACGAACTAAATGAAATTACCAAAGGGAGTTCCCTGCCCCAACAGCACATAAATGAATTCTGAGTGGGGAAGGAGAGCACACAAGAAGGGCAAGAGCAGAAGGCCATGACACTAACAGGAACAAAGGATGGTAGCCCATCAGTCTCTCTGGCTTGGAGAGGAAGGAGAAACACAGAAGCAGGTAACACCTGGAGAGGTCACCTCTTGCTTTCTTACCTCCTTTAAGGCCGCTACTGCTGCAGTCCCAGAACTGCTCCATCATCCACCTTTCCCTGGCTTCTGCTTTTTCAGGAATGGTTCAAAACGCCTCTAAAGTCAATTGCCTCTGCAGTAACGACAGTCAGTAATTCTCTCAGTGCCTCTGGATGCCTTTCTGTCGACTGGGAAGGCTGGCAGGGAACTCCTCGAGTCCTTCAGTGGAACACAGCATGACGCTGCTTGTAGCTGCGAAGAGACTTGTCCAAGGGCACACAAGGGTCTGAGGGGCTTGCCAAGGGCAGGCCACAAACACAGGGGCTTGCCAGCTGCACACCACCTTTCACCACCCTCACGCCACTTCAACCCCCTCAACTTTTCCCTTCCCCAGACAAAAAGTATCTTAGTTTAATTTTTAAAAGAATTTCAAGTGTTTGTCAGTCTGCAGACTACAAAGTGAATATACATTTCAAATGAAATGGGTAGGACTTGACAGTTCTTAAAATATACATTTTATTATTTTCCGGTAGTTGCTATGAAGGTTTCATTCAAACTGTGACGGTACACAGCCTTTACAAACTTCTTGAGTTAAAGGTTTTTGTTGGTGGTTTTATGTTCCTTTTTTTTTTTTTTACGGCAGAGGAAAATACATTGGCTATAAAATGTTGAACTTCATTAGATGCTTAGTATCACCTCTTCATATATGCTGTGGAATGCTTTGTAGAAATACTGTATAAAATAAGGCAGACTTTAACAGGGAATTCAGTCATAAAATGTCATGGGAGAAAACAAAGAGTTCTAACACATTATTATTTTTGTCGCCAAGAGAAGATCAGGTGGTCCTCACTGGTTTGTGGGAGAACTACTGCAGTTCTGGTGCTCAGACAGTATACAGTTCTTGTTTATTCTACTATTCTCAAGTGAGACCTTTTTAATAAAACTTATTTTAATTAACATAAATCAGACAATATTTAAACATACACATCTATCCTTACAGTGCAATAAAAATGTATCATTGTATAGTATTTTGTATTTGCTTTATGAAAATAAAAGGTCTGTACATCAATTAAATGTATATTAATGAGTATGAATCATGTAAATTTATAATGCATCTAAAGTTGGCTTTGGCTTTTAAGTATTTATAAATTCATAGAAAATATTGAACATCTAACAAAATAAATAAAACATAACATTTTAATCATAGATGCTAACGATCAACCTCAAAAATTCTTGTGTTATTTTGTACATTTGCTACTAAATTTCTTAAGGAGAACTCACTTTCAGTAGTGCTCAGAAGTGAATGATTGCACCTTCTGTGATGTGAAAAAATACAGTACATCTATTTTTCATAGATCAAAAATTCTTTCATAGACAGTTGCATTTTAAATGTCTGATTGTTCTACGTAACTGTCTTAAGTGCTTATAAAAAGCATGTAGCTTTCTCATAAAAGCTGTGAGTCTCTATTAATAGATAAACTCCTAGTGAATGTCCTTTTTATGGGGATTCTTCAAGGCCTTCCAGCTTCACGTGCTGGTATGAAGATATCGCAGAAGCATGTTCACTAATAAACCCTCTTCAGCACAAGTACTGCAGCAATCCAGTGTAATTCCACTTGGTGGGCTTATTTCATCCGAGTCCACACATGGAACCTTGTGGAAGTCAACTGCTGACCTCGTGTTCTCTTGAACGTGAAAGTTCCCCAAGTGCATGGGCTGGCTTTACTGTAACACTGAAGAGACCAAAACAAATCTGAATTCACACGGACAAAAGTGAGCTTGAATAAATATGCATCTGGCTAGGGAATGACACACCGTGGTCTAACTGCTATTCCGGCGGCGGCCGAAGGACTCGCAGGTTCCTCCCATCCAGTCCTTTCCAGTATTTAATGTTATTATTCAGATGCTCCATCAGATTTGGCAGGTCTGCAAATGCTAGGGAAGAAAGGGCAGAGAGCACTGAGTTTGCAGAACTGAAACAGTCACGGATTCTGTCTGCCTGAGTATCACTTGAAATGTCCGGGCAACTGTGTTAAGCAGAAAAGCTTACATCTGTCATGCTGGTGCTTGAAATGGTTTTGGCTGTACAGCTCTCAGCACTCGTGTAGCACTCGGGCCACTGAGAACTGTTCTGTAAATCTACTTAATACTGGTATTGCAAGTCCAGCAAAGGAACACGGTTTTCCAGGAGGGGCATAGCTAATTATGGTTGTAATTATCCTGCCCCATCAAACCTCAGTCACATGTCATGATCTGGCATTCAGGAGAGTCACATTTCTGACCACTTTTACCACGGAGGCAGCACTTGGAAGGAAACAGCTGCACCCCCAAGCCGTTTCCAGACTGTAGAAATTTGCCTTGAAGAGTAACCAATATTAACATGGACAAGATGACCGTGCTCAAAGAGCTATCAAAGAGAATATGTTCTGTTCTCCGTTTACAGAGAAGCAAGTTTAAAAAGTTAAAGCTTGCCTGAATCTAGTGTATTGAAGAGAAGCCATGAGAACTGCTTGTAGCAATACTTGTAAGCAATAATGAAGTTAGTGCTCTTACTTGAGCTGCAGGAATCTTCCCTTTTCTCTGCCTTTATTTAGGAGCCATAAAAAAGAAATTTTGTATCACAGCAGTTTCAAATGTTCACATCAGGAAACAGCAGAGTTTTGCTTACCATCCCAGGCATCAAACATATCAATAATGAAGTAATCAATGAATGATAATTGGGATTTGGGGATGCTGCAAGTATTTCTGTCAAAAACTGGCATCACAACAGGTAAACCTTGCCTCCTTTCTTCATCAGTCTGCAAAAAACATTCGTGATTATTCATCTAAGACACATTCTGTTAATGGGCTTCTTTCAGCAGCAGATTGTTTGGCACTGACTAGAGCGTGGCAGTATCTGCTGCCTGCTAAATCAAAGGAGGAACCTGAACAAAATCTGAAGCAGCAGCAGCTTAATCTTAAGCACCTAGTTGTTCAGTTTCAGCAAAACAGCAGACAAATAGTGCCTTCCAGTGTTTCCCACAGAGATACATTTACCTTCTGTATCTGCACACAAGCTGACCCTAAGTAAACTTCATGTATTACCAAGTTATGACTGCTTTGGACCTAAGAGCTGCTCAACCATTTTCAGTCTCTGATGAAAGCCATGATCTGTCCCACTCAGAGATGGCAAAATACCTTTTTTATTCCCTTGCCCCTTGCTTGGGGTGCCAAGTTCCAGCTGCAGTGTTTGGTCTATCATCTGTAATAATGACTGCCCTCTCCTTTTCCACATCTTCCCAAAACCTTTCCTCAGCACAGCATTTCTTGGAGCGAGTGCTGTTCCCATCCAAACACTAGAACCTGAAGATCCTATTCCCGAGGCAAAGCCAGCATGTGGGTACAGGAGACATCCTTGCTCTGTCTCATGTGACGGGAGTGCATTTGCAGGCAAGGCTCAAAAAGCCCAGTTCCAAACTGAACAGCTTGAATGCTTAAATTTCTCAGAAACTGCACAATGGAAGTTGTCAACTTTCATCTCTCTGAAGGCATCTAGTCTTGTATCAGCATGAGTAATACCCATCATTTAAAATAAAAAGGTTGTTATTTTTCACGTTACATAACGCAGCCTGAGATATTCTGTGACACTGGCACCCTTCTCCTCCCTTTTAAAGAGATGCTCACCTGCAGTTTCAGCAGCCTCTTTCAGCTGCCTTACCTGTGCAAAGTACTCCTCAGAGATGCGGCCGGCCCACTCTATACACTGTTCTCTGGGTCTGCATGGATTGGAAATGTCAGCACACTTTATCAGCATGCGTTTGATAAGGATACGGTTTTCAGGAGACCTGAGAACAGTTTTGATTGACTCTCCATCACCATTATTCTGTAACATTTAAGAATTAAAAAAAATCCATTAGCAAGGTCTCCATGCACTAACTCAAAAGCTTCTGTGCCTTGGGAATGCTTTCAGCAAATCCTACAGGGATCAGTCCTGCCACTGGCTACCAGATTTGATGTCTAACTGAATTTATGGGTGGATTATGAAAGTTAGCCACAGCTCTGAGCTAGCACTGAACTCCAGTTTCTGCATTCAGCCACTGTCTTTGTGACAGATCTCTTGGGCATCTTTGGACAAGTCATCTAATTCCTCTATGCCTTATCTGCCTTCTCAAAAGTGTGGAGAGGATCAATTAATCACTACACACATAGTGATGAGGACCGTGTAGGCAGAACAGTGTAACTCTCTGCTGAAATCCAAGGATTAATGGACTTGCAAATTAGGAGTGGAATAGCTGGTTTAAAAAGAGGGACTGACCCGAGATGCAGAGTCACCCTTGGCACACAAACCCCGTCAGTGTATCAATCATTCTGACAGCACTGCTGCTCTGCAGAGTCAGATCCCACATCGCCTCCCAGGCACGTTCCTCATTCCCTCCCCTTGCTGCTGGACTCTTTAAGGATGGATGGGTACAGGAATTTACAACGCTGTCTACTCGGAACAGAAACTCTTTGAAGCAAGGAACATACAAGACTTCTCTGGCACCTAACAAGGTCTTGCTCTACAGTTAGAGCAGGGAAGAAGTAACTAACAATAATGATAATAATAATGTGCTACCAGTTCCTACAGTGTTTTGTACAAAGAGGGAGATACAAAGCAGCAGAAACATTCTGACCTTTTATTAGGTCAGAATAACCATGACATTTTTCAGAAGGAAATTCTTATGGGGAAGAAAGTTCTTCCTAAAGGAAGAAACTGACAGTAATAAAAATATTATTTGGTTGTACAGAAATGGCTCCGAAATACCAGCTCCACAGCTCTCACCAAAATGAGACGCCCAAACCAATCCTTTTCCCTCATTTTTAGGTATGTGGAAGGGAAAACAGAAGAAACAAAGTGAGATGCATACACCTCCAAATGCTTGGAAAAATTATATATGAGAAAGCCAACACAAAGTGATGAAAGCTTCTGAAACACAAGCATGGAAATTAAGTATGGAAAATTAGAGATCGTTCAGTTACGGACAGCAGAGAATATCCTAGTAGGTGAACCACCAGGAATCAAGAAAGGATGTTCACCTCTGTGATCTGTTCAAACCAAAGGCACAGTTCTACTTGCTGGATGCTGATGCCTTGGGAATAAAATGTGTTAACTGTGCTTAGTCCCAGCATCCTGCTCAGAGTGCAGAGGTGTCTCTGCATGTCAGATGTTGGCTTCCTGTCATAGCTTAGGTGACATCATGAAGGGAAATGGGAGGATAAAGGATGCTGGAGCTGGAAAGGATTTTTTTCAGTTTATGAAACAAAAGCAGAAAGGAAACAAACAGAGCAGCTTCTCAGCATGGCTCTTTGAAAAAATTAGTATAAAGATAATAAATAAAAAAAAGAAGTGGAACTGTCCCATTTGGAACAGGCGGCTGGCAGCTCAGCCTGCAAACACCACACTGAGTCACCACCACGAGTGGAAACCAGGCCAGAAAACACACACTGCTGCTGCAGCCAGAGGGACAACAGACTTGAAAGAGGGGCTGACAGTGTTGTTCTGCTCAGCACAGTAAATAATTTGCTTTACCCACTCACACATTACAGGCCTTTTAATAGGAACTTGCCGAACTGAAACTCCCAGCTAAAAGAAGGGAAACATTTTGCTTCTCGTTTTCAATAGGAATTACATATTCTTTGTCTTTCTTCCCATCCTTGGGCACAATTTGCTGTGAATCACAAATGCCTGGTGGGGCAGATTATTTCCCTGCAGTCTCTGGGGCTTAAGGGTAGAACTAAACTTCTGTTTCTTTTTTCTATATCCCTGTATGTGTTTTTACTCTCTGATTGTACAGGTGCAAGCCCTGTCCTTCAGCAGCACCAGCTGTTCAGCTCTCTGCAACAGGCAAGAAGAAGAGTTTGGCTTTTTGGATGGATGCTGCTGCTCAATCAACTGCTGCATCCCAATCCCTGGGGCTGGGAGAAGGGGCTCTGCACACCAAGCCAGGCCAGTGCAGAGCCCTTCAGCAGGACCAGGAGCCCTAGAGAGTTACACACTCCCCAGGGCCAGTGCAGTGCACTACACCCAGCAGCGGCAGCTCCCTTGTTCTCCTCCTGCACTGATGCTGCTATGCTCATCCACAGAGGCTGTCCAGCTGGGAACTTAACATCCTTTCTTCTAATTTATTCAGTACAACCAGCGTCCTACTGGGACTTTGGCTTCACATTCACAGAGTTCCCATCAGCATCGCCGGGTGCCAAGAACAAAGCTAATTCTAGCATATATTCCTGTGGACAAAGGTACAATTCTCCAATTAAGCTCCAGTCTGCTTCTCATGGGTGAAGCAACAAGACCTGTTTATCTCCCACTCTCAGATAATAAAAAGACTGCCTTCTCCCATTACACACAACAGTCATAAATGTGGCTTTCTAAAAAACATGGTAAGAAAATACAGAAAACCATTACAGCTCCTACATGACGTTGCCACCGATGCAAAGTTTATCACAACCATTTCTGCAAGTCTTCTCTTCGCAAAAATAATTCCAACAAAATTATACACTGCTCTTACTGGCAACAAAACTGCTGGTGGAAGCTGTTATTGAAACTGGTGTGGTTTTCCAGAAAGAGTTCTTAACAGGCGATTTCTTTGTGTCCACGGGGTTCCAGATGGCTATTGATTATGATGGCTATATGATACATAATGTCACCATCATCTATTTTAAAGACCAAAAAAGCAAGCAGACAGAAACCCCATGAACGCTGCCAGGCAGCACTGGAGGCTGAGGGCCCTTGCTCCCAGAGAATGCACTGTTTGACAGCCCACAGACCTGCCCTTATGCTGCACCCCCAGCATGCCCCCTTGGGAGGGAGGGAGGAATTCAGCCTCTGCTGTGAAGCAAACCTTGTCTCCTTTGCAGAAACGGCCAACAGCAATGCCCAGCCTTGCTGCTCTGTCCATGGGAGTGACTGGGTTAACCAGAATGGCATTTTTACATGAAAACATACAGCCCAAGGCTCTGGTTCCAAGTACGACAGAATAGCACTGTGGTATCAGTAGCATCCAAGTGGGTCCCACTCACCCTCAAAATGAGTAACAGCCATGTGAAGCAGAAGGACATTCAAACCCAGAGGTTAAAGATAAATCTCCAGTCTCTCTTTCTCCACGTTTCTGATGAACTTTCTCAGAACACCATGTGGGAATTTCCTACTGCCAAGGGTTCCCAGTCCCTGCCTAGGCATTTTAAGGAGGACTTGCAATGTTGCTTACCCCATTTTCTTCTAGCGCTGCCAAGGGTTTATTAATGCTGTTGACAAACTTGTTGACATGCTCAAAGTGCTTTGTCATTTCTGTTGCTAAGACCATGTCAATAATGACTTGGCGAAGGGTTCGATACTCATTCCTGTTTAAAGAAGGAAACAATTAAGAATGCTGGCTGGTTCACAAAGGGCTGGTTGCTAAAACAAGTCTAACAAAAACGCTACAGACCATTCCTGTTGGAGAGAGGTGCTGGGGGAAGAAAGAACAGTAATAAAGGCTTGGGCAGCTGCATCTATGTTAGATGGAGGACCTTTGGTGTGTAGAGACATATGTGCTCCAGGCATGACTGGATCTCTAGGAGAAACAGTGCCAGAGCTGGGCAGAAGCAGAGGCACCAGCTGCTCAGGAGGCTGCCAGGACATGCCACACCCGCATGTTCCCAAGGCTTTTAGGACAGGCACTCAGCAGTGGCTCACTCTCCAGTCAAGTTTTCAGCAATATTTTTCTGCTGAACCTTGAGAGGACCAAGGCAATGGTCACATCCTTGCCCTAAATGCTTCTCTAAGGCTGCAAGAGCAACAGGTCCTTCATTATCCTGACCACTGCAATAAGGTAATTAATGTTTGACTGATGCTCTGTGGCTCTTTCTCTCCTTGTTCTCTACCTGTCCAGCCATAGAGGAATTACTGGGAAGTCTTTGCAGGACAGGCCGAAGCACTCTACTCTTTTGGAAGCAAACTTCACAAGGGCCATGGACAGTTATCCACAAGGCACTGCCCTCCTCTAGGATGCTAGTTTGCCTTCTCTTACATCACACAGAAGGAAGTGAGAGGTTTTAGTGAGCAGATGAGGACCCTGGGGGTTAAGCTCACCTCTCCATGTTTTTAAATATATTGCATTTGCCATCCCGGGTGGTGAGCTGGAAAGCCAGGGCAGCATGATGGCTCTCCAGCACTGCCGTGTCGTTGTAGAGAATTGCGAGCTCGCTGCCAGCGTTGCACAGGAAGGAATTTGTTCTTCCTGGGTGATCCACGTCATGGACTGTGGCAGCAATGAGCGCGGCAACCTCGTCAATCGGATCCAGAGTTTGCTGAAAATAGAAGGGTGCTTAGTTTTTGTGGCAGACTCATTAGAAACCCTATTCTGTCCATAAGATTAAGCCAAGTTGCTGAGGAGTAAAAGCCAAAACTCTGGAGATCAGTAAGGGTCATATGTTCTACACAGAGCGATGGAAAATTCATTACAAGCTTCACTGAGCATTGCGTGACTCTTTTGGCCATTTTGTACCTCTTAAATTTTGCCTTAACCACACCTCTGTCACAGCACATCAAATTAAACAAATGTAAAGTAACAAATTAGTTTGTGTTTTCTAGCAACACTGAAACCACCTTCACTTGGAGTTAAGGTACTTGGCTTGGAAAAAAGACCAGTACTGCTAAAACTTATTCTATTACCACCAGACCCCTTAATTTCCTTTGGCAATTTAATGTGTCCTAATCATGTTCCACTTACGTGCTGGCTAGGTTTCCAATTTGAAAGGAATGCTATGCATACATCCAGTTTTTTAATAAGAGTGTCCTGAGGTTACAGCTAATGCATATTCTATGAGGAATATTTGATGTTTTGCATCCGTGGATAAACTACACGACACATGTTCTATACTTTCTGCATCCCATTCTGATTCTGGTGGCATGCTGCACTCCACACTTTATGTCTACTTGCAGTGGGCATTGCTTTATGGCTGCTTTTGTCTACCCTGTCATGAAATACAAAACTCTTTGACTCTTAAGGTTTTATACTTAAGTTTTAATACTTTATTAATACCATAAAGGAGAAAAAGAACTAAGCATCTCAGAAATATTTTGTATACACTTGGAAACTAGCTTTTGTGCTGTGTTTATACTGGCATTCGTGAAGGACCACAGATACAAAACAATTATACTAAAAATTTTAATAAAATGAAAGAGACACAAGAGCAGAAATATTCCCCTTTGAATCTGGGAGCAGGGCAGATAATTTTCATTCCAATTAGCTTTAATTTGAGGTCCAAATTCTCTACGGGCCCTCTGCTACCATTCAGAATAGTTACACTTGGTAGACGAAAAGACAAACCCTTCCCCACTTTCCACCTCCTGAAATTAAGCAATGACTTGGCTTTGCGGGAGCGGGGATATTATTCATTGAGGGCTGTCAAGAGAGTCTTGTGGAGAACAAGAGAAGGCAAATAATTATTTCTGCTCTAGTTCGTAGTCAGCGCTGTCTGAAATACTCTCTGCTGGGTGTTAGCTTCTTCCTTCTTTCTTTCAGCTGCTGCTCAAGGGATTCTGCTTTTGAGGCATGAAGTTAGGAGAGAGAGATTTGAGAGCAGGCTCTCCTCAGAGGGGGACACTGACCAGCGTTCAGTCTGGCTGAGAAAGACCTGTGCAGGTGGGAAATGGCCAGAAACTTGAGAACACCCGACCTGCAGGACCACAGCAGTCTACCTGACACTTATTTCACAGGGACTTACAGCACTTCAACACCCAACATCAAGTCAAGGATTCCAACTTTGTTATCTTAATTCCCATGGCACAGAAGTGGAAATGATTCTGAGAATATGGCTTCAATTTGGGAGCCAGAAAATTTTCCTAGGCAAGTTGAACTGAGCTCAAATTACCCAAAAAAAAAAAAAAANGGACTTACAGCACTTCAACACCCAACATCAAGTCAAGGATTCCAACTTTGTTATCTTAATTCCCATGGCACAGAAGTGGAAATGATTCTGAGAATATGGCTTCAATTTGGGAGCCAGAAAATTTTCCTAGGCAAGTTGAACTGAGCTCAAATTACCCAAAAAAAAAAAAAAAAAAAAAGATTATAANAATTTTGAACTTCGATTCTGCACCTTCTGCTGCTGCAACATTTTTTTCTCTCCCTATGCCTACAGAGTAACGGAAATAACATTCTGGAAAAAGAGGAGGCAGTCATGCTTCTGTGGCGTTGAAATGGATCCAGATCTTGTCTGTTTTTCACAGATATTCTTGGGAAGACCAGCTAAACCTCGGGCAAATCAGGGGCTGAAAAAATCCAGTGATGTTCTATCTCCACTCGCCATATAGTATTTGTAAATCAGCCTCTGGAGAGCACACTAATGAGCTGCAGCTCCAAGTTAAGGGAATTACTACAGTTTAATGAGCTGTCAGAAGCTTGTTTACGGTCACAAATTTCTCAGCCAGGTGCCCATCACTGGCACTGTCCTTAGGCAGGCCAGTTCAGAATTTCTGCCCGAGAATGTGACTCAGGAATGTGTCCTACCCTTCTGCTGCACACACACCAAGCACTGCCTCACTCCCCTTCTCCAGTCTGGGCATGCGAGAGCAAAAGTTGCTCTGATTTATTCTGGTTGTCAGTGGCTCTAATACCCCAGTGGGTGTCATGGTACTGGCAAGTTAATTTTTTTCAATCCTCTCCTCCAATGCAGACTCTATAAGCCTCAGGGCATCTTGTCCAGTGGGTGCTATAGCCTACTTTACGGCCTATATGGTCCTGGGAGTCTTTTGCAAAATGATCATCACAAGGCATAGGAGATGGTGATTTCTCACATTAAATCTGCATCTGGCATGTACCATCACAAAAGTAATTGTGTCATTAGCTCACCTGAGAAGGTTTAACTACACGAAGAAGTTTTACTTGAAAAGAAGGTTTTCTTAACTCTCCCATCGAGATTTGTTCAATTCTGCAATATTAGTATCCATCCTTCTACATATACTATTAAGAGAGATCCCAGAATTCATATAAAGCAGCCCAGTTCTTTGACCTCAGAGTTACCAAACTGGCTGGCACTAAGCAGACAGTTGGCTTTTGAATCTGTTTCTGAGAGATCCTTCTTTGATTGCACCTGTACTTCCCACCTACACTGTTGCTTGTAAATGTGGACTCACCTTTACTCTTTCTTTAGACAAGAAGTAAGCAGTAGCATGTAGCACATCTGCTGAATGAGTAGAATTATGGTAGGAGTTGGAGGAATGGTAGTTAGCCTCAATGACTTGTAACCATGACCTCAGAGTGGATTCTGAACAGTTTAGGAATTCACAGATTCCAAAGCGAGCAAATATTTTGAGACCCAGATAAACCAAAGGCCTGTGGAGAAAAATAAACAGCAAGTTTTAAAGGGAACGCAGCTGAAAGAATATTACATGGCATAAACAGTATGGATCCACACAGCATTTTTAGCTAATGATGTGTAAAATGATGTATAAGGACTCGTTACAGAATTACTGTGTCATATACTAAAGGAGTTGACAGAAAATCAACTCCCCCTAATCCCCCCCAGTGTCAGACAAAGGTGTCTCCAGGTTTCTCTGTCAGGGAACTGCAATGCACTAAAATTTAATTAATTATCCTGGCTTTATTACCATATGTCTGCTTGGACTTAAGGCAATACTGATAATATACTCATACTTGTGAGTCATTGAAAATCACTTTAATTCTCTTAACAAATGAACTGCCATTATTTAAACACAGCAGGAAGCAATCATAATTATACTACCTTTAATAAGAGTACAGGCAACAAAGTACCTCCTTTGTACCTCTGTGGTCTCTCCAGATCAGTAAGAACACAGGAACCTACCTGGTGATCTCATGCATGTTGGCTGGGATAATTAATGAAGTTACTGCAATGCACCCATTAAATGTTGCAAACCACACAGACTGACTGTATTTTTACATTTTTCTTTTTAATTACTTATCTGTGTTACTTCATTAGAAATCAAAATGCAGCAAAGAAAGAAAACCAGCGAGTGGATGTAAATACCTTCATTTAAAATAAAATCTTTTAAAGAAGAACAAAACCCTAGGCGGTTTTCCACCTTTTTGGCTCACAAAACCATGGTATAAAAATGAAGTGTATGTATGTTAACTAGGCGCCTGACATCTTTCTTAGACCTTGGTTTTGAATACCTTTCAAAGCTCTTACAGATCTGGGGTTTTGACAAAGGGTTTAAGATAGCCAATTCATTGCAGGATCTGGCCTCCAAATTAGTGTCTCACGAAAGCTTTTACCTAAGACAAAGCGTGATACATGAAACTAGACCCAGAAGGGGAACTTCTGATATGCATCAGAAAACAGAACCAAGGACTTAAACAGAAAGATCAATTTACAGTCTTGGGGGAGCCTTTGCTGCTAATGAAGTACAGTCTATCAAAACTGATCTGCTTTTGAAAACCTCCGTGATGGAAATTGGTGTGCCCTGCTTTTTATCAGTAAATATTCTTCAGTTAAGCTTAGACACGTAATATAGCCTGCCAAGATTTTAGAATAAAGACCCTCCTCCAATCCCAGAGACAAGCAATGGGAATTCTGCTGAAAAGTTGTATTGGAACTGTTCAGGAATAAAACCTACCCAATCAAATGGAAAGAAAATAAAACCTGATCTGTATCAACTGATCAAATCAAGACCAGCATGTTGACTCTGTGTGTAGTTTGCCATAACAGGAATTTGAATCCCCACAAGAAAATAATTTGATTTGTATAACGTCTCTATTATTGAGTAAAGGAAGGCTTTAAAAAATACATTCTATTGTCATTATACCATACCAAAGATATATAATCTTCACTTACATCCACTGGGAATTTGCAGGAAATATTGTATGATGAAACAGACCATATTTAAGATGCATACACAACTAGAAATAACAACAAGAAAATTTCAAACATCTGACACTGAAAATAAAATCAGTTCAAATTTAAAAGCACAGGTGGAGAACTTAAGGATCTGATTACAGGATGACATTTAAGTCACTTTTCAGCAACTTCAGTTTATGAGCTCTTGCGTTTACTGACCTTTTATGGGTGGCAGCCTCAAGTTCAAAGATATCAAAATCCCACTGTTCCTCGTTTTCCATGGCCTGTGTTATCCGGGGGGGTATGTCATTGAGGGAGATTGGGGAGCTCAGACTGCCAGCGACCTGATGAGTCTCTTTTGAGGAATACAGTTATTACTATATGTATTTACTGACAGTATATTAAGCAGTATATTTAATAGTGAGATACAGTTTTACTGAATGACCATGCTTTCTCTTCTGTAGTAACACCCAGCAACTCTCGTTTCCATAAAGCTCAATAATGCTGCAGAAAAACACTTATAGATAAAAGAACCCCAAATGCAAAAAATGCTCATAAAAAAGAACATCTAATCACATTTCCCCTGTTTCTCAAATTTCTGCACATGTTCTAGTATCTCAGTAGCTGCCAAATTAAAACTTACGTTTTGCTGACAATATGTATTCGTTCCCTGATAATCTTCGTAAACCATCCTGTTAAATAAAAGTTGCAAGTTAAATGCAGGGTATTGCACAAATGGTCTAGGAGATGATGACTCCAAATAGTAGCACAACTTCAGAGCAGTCTGACTGCAACCTGTCACAGTCATCAGAGCTGCCTCTCCCTTTTTTGTACTGTTAACGTTGGCCTGTTTTACACACAGCTCATAACAGATGAGAAACTGCAGCGTAGGGGATACAATACGGACTCAGATAGGTACAAACTCAAGTTTCTCAGGTGCAGATGGAGGTCTGGAATTGCAGCCTCACCTCTGTCTTTGTCTGGACAACACGCACACAGGTTGTGGGTCTTTGTGTGCCACGAAGCAGACACGGCGTGTCCACGCACCTCCCACCAAGAAGCAAAGGTGGGCAGTGGGAGGGAGTGGATGGAGACATTCCCCTGCTCTCCTGCCCCACTACTGGCAGATCCAGTCACCCCAGCAGCATAAGAATCTCATGGCTGCAGAGGAAGAAATTACTCTGAGGCTTCTTTTCTATCACATAGAACGTATGCTTGTTTGTTCTTCAGTTCAGTGCCTCCTAGGCTTAATTCTGGCATGATGCCTCGATGGGAACACTGAGATGATGGATTAAAACAAACAGAATTATGTATTTAATATTTACTTTTCGTTTTATAATTCTAAATGCTGTGGCCCAAATCCTGCTTGCTCTTTTGAGGTTACAGCTGTTAGCTCATGTTTAGCCCATGATGCAAAAAAAGTGTTTAAAAGAAATATTTCTGAATGCACCTTACTAAAAATGTTATTCACACCAAGTATAGCAGAAGTAAATGTGGATCCTGTATCTGAACATGGAATATCTGCTCTTAAAAGAACTGTTAGATCTAATTTTCATTTTCACATTTGTAAGTAAATGAGTCTGGAGTTTTGTGATTTAAAAGGAAAGGGAGTACAACGCTGGCTGTTCAGCAGAACTGTTATGACACAAATATTTAGGACACCAGATGCTGCCTATCATTTAGCATCAAAGATTAGTTTTTAAGAGTTGAAATAGCAGGTGTAATTGTATCTGGTAAATCTATCTTTGAACTCCAAATGCCCTTCCCACTCGAGAGTTCAAATGCAATAACGTATTACTTGTTCCCTTCTCAGACGTAACTTCTGGACATAAATGGAACAATATGATTCTGCTTTCTGCAGACCATCTGATGGAAAAATGTTTCTCTCTGATAAGTTTAAAACTCACACCATGCCATATGCTCTGAAATGAATTTTCTCAGCTTTTCTTATCACTCCATAAAAGAGCCTTTGGTTTATTTTAAGTAAGGGTTTTATATTTTGCAATATTGTTATCTTCATGTTAGTGAGCCAAATACAATCGGAATACAAATGCCTGTAAGAATCAACAATCCACAAAAAAGGAGAAAACGGTCGAGCTGATGGACCCCTATGTATTCAGCAGGAGAAAAGATTCACTTTGAGGCTAATGATTGTATGTATCAATATCCTTCCTATATTTTTATAGTCAAGGTAACAATAAATTTTGTCTACTCAGTTAGTAAATACAACCTAATGTGAACCATTCAGGTCTTCTCCTCCTGGAATTCTTGGGAGTGCCAAGAATACGTTTCTCCTGATTAGATATTTGCTGTGGTATTTTAAAAGGCAAAAATACACATAAACTATTTGAAGATTCTGACAGATACTACAAAGGCATCACGATAGCTCCAACATGAAATTATGATAGCCCAGAGACATCTCTGAACAGCTCACATCTTGTGAGCCTTTTTGCATCCAACACACTGTAAAATTTTTTTCCTGATGTAGCCTTTCATATGCACTCTCCAGACTAATGAGAACACATATCCTTGAGGCACAGGTAACATTCATCTAAACTCATCTCTTTACCATCAGGAGGGTCAGACTCCAGGCTCTGAAGGTTTGGGTTCAGTTCTTGCTTTGCTGTGTGCCCTTTGTTCAACTTTGGGTACCATGATACAGGTACAAATATAACCCAAGAAACAGCAACAAAAGTATGTATTTTGCATTCTTTTGAAAAAGCATTCTTTTGATGGACTGAAAAGCCCCCCAAAAACATTTCATTCTAACCCTCATTAATAAATAGAAGTATCTGGTTCTCTTTCTTTCTTCCTCTCCCATCCATACCTTACTCAAATGAATCACATTGCAAAAAAGAACTGTTTTTACTATCCATTTCTAGCTAAACTAATGTTTTAACAGGGTTGGTCAATTTTCTTCCCTTTTTCAGAGCTACATTATTCAAGTAGCGGGGGGGGAAGTCCACAAGAAGAAGTGTGCAGTTTTTCCTGAAAATCTGGCATTGTGGAGGCAGAGCACACGACAAACGATAAAGATCAAGTAACTGGGAAAATCAGGCAGCGAAGTTTAATCAAGAGCTGTTTGTGGCAGTAAGTACTTACTGTCATTAACCCTCCAACAAGGTCACTTGTATGTGGATCCTCATCTTTTGTCCCCAGTTGTGGAGAGTACAGTTCAGTGGTTCTTAAAATCTCCAAAGCCCGGTCTAAAGCTTCTGCAACCGGCATGGGACTGCTCTCTTGTGCAGCATTGATGATGTTTATTACCTAATGTAGCATTAGAAATATTGTGAACTTAGAAGTGACTTTAGAAAAACAGAGACACTCGTTAGTTACTATGGCAAACCCAGGAAAATAACGGGATCTAAAACCTTAATCTGCATGGGGGAAAATCAAAATGAAGGGGATATTGCTGAAACACTGATGTTTGCAGCTGACTCTGGGAATAAGATCGTGGCCTTAAAGACAGCAATCTTATTAATGAGTTTCCGCTCCAAGGCACAGCCTCAAAATGTCTCTGAATGGATTTAATGTAAGTTTCTCCCGTTTGCCTCTCTCAATTTATTAAAGAGCTGATTTTTGACAAACCCTTGAGCGGTTTCAGAAAGCAGTTGACAGCGCTAAGTAAGAAGGAGGAACTCCAGTCCCTCCTTCTTAAAAAGGATCACGTGAAGGCTGACCCCACGGATGGCACTCCCCCAGGCAGGTTTGGGAGACCTCTGTTCAGAGTATCTGGCTTTTTGGAGCTACAGCAGTGGGCAGGTGGAGCAGGGGACGGAGGTGCAGCGGGGGCTGTCCCGGAGCCGCGCGCCCGGCGCTGCAGTGAGGTTACCTTGGTGATGGGTGCCTCGATGGTCATGGAGTGGACCCTGGCCATGGAGGAGCGGCGCCGCTGGGAGCTGCCTGTGAGCAAAACAGAGCAGAATTTGCACCAGGCCCGGCGGGAGGAGCCGGCCAGGAGCTCCTGAGGCCTTTTCTGCACCGCCTGCCCTGCCGTGCCTCTCAGAGGCAATCTCCTGCAGAATGCATACACGTGCTTGTGGTGCCAGGGACACGCAAGTGCAGAGAGATGCTGGCTGAGCCACTGATGCCCCTGATTAGAGAAAAGTGCCTGTGACAGCCTGGCAAAATCGTGGCCTTGCTTTTTTATTTAAACTAATTAAAATACTCAGTTACAAACTCAGTTAAGAGACCATACAGATGTGTGTGTATGAACTGGCAGGCACAGGTAGGTAACCACTGAATTTAGATTATTACAGGATGTGTCTACTCGTGCTGCCTGATGCAATATGACAAGTCATAATGAGTCAGCTTCCAAGCTGAGGTAAATCACTAAGCTCTTTTGAAGTGGGTACCTATGCCAAATAAAAACAGCAGAGGTTCTGGCCTATTATTCATTGGAAATTTAAAACCAAATGTTTTATATCGGTTAGCAATTTTGGTCCTGCAGAGAAAATGTCAAGATGAGATTTTTCTGGATATTGTGCTACCTGTAAAACGCAGACACATCTCTGTTACTCATTGTGCTGAGCAGTTCTTAAGAAGAAGAATCAATGCTATTTTTGCTATACTGGAGCATGGCTGTACTCTCACTGCCACAGACATGCTTCACTAGTGTATGCTGCCTAGACTGTGATGAGGTTGGATTTAACAAAAGCACGTAAGTATCGGCAACAGTTTTGAGTATGTGACTCATCTATCAAGTCAGGGGTGATCTAACAGAGCAAAATACAACACAGTGAAAGAAAACAAAACTAAGAAAAAAAATCTTCGTATCTTTATCAAGAGAAGAGGTAAGAAATGTAGTAATTTGTGTATTGGGTTTGCATGACAACTCCAACTCAGCCAGACCCAACACAATGAGTTGTTTCACATACCATCACTCCCTCGGGATGTTGTGGATCTGACATCCAGGGATCCTTTCCTCATGTCTTTGTGTCTGCAAGTCTGAGTATCTGTGAAGAAAATGATATTGCATAATGACACCAAGTTTGGCCTAAGATGTGTGTTAAGGGAACTGAAGCTGAGAAAAGCCTGGCAGCAGCTGAGTGACATTGACCTCAATGCTTCAGCAGATGAGAGCTGATTAAAGTGCCTTTTAAAGCTCCTGCCCTATTAAACTGTCCTGAACCCAGTCAAGTTCTCAGGCAGAACGTGCCTAAACGTCTGCACAGAAGGAAACAGCATGGAGGGAAAAGCTCCTCTCTTGCCACTGTGACACAGCTGCAGTTGTGAACACAACTTGTGCAGCACACCTGGGGTCACCCAGTAACCACTGCCACCAAGAACTGGTGGGGCAAAGCAGAGCACATGCCAGCAAACGAGGCAGTGCATCCCGGGTTCCTTATGGACTCCAAGACTCAGCCTGTGCTAAGACTACAGTTAACAAGTACCTACAGCATGGATGCCAAGGATGTCCTGGTGGAAGTGCTGGTACGTGGGATGAGGGTGAATGCAAGTGTTGGTCACCCTCATTTCTAGCCACACGCCAATTCCCCCCCAGTGCAGCTCAGAGCAGTGCAGACACAGGTGCCACGAGCCACAGAGCAGCCACGGCAACACGGTGACACACCAGCATCCTTCTCATTTCTAATCCTGTCACAGGGATCCACCACCTACAGCTGACCTGTGGCACTGAATCCAGCACTACCACCATACCAGCCTGGGGCCCTGTGACTGCGTTTTCAAAGGTGGCTTGCTTTATGTCACCTCTAGAATAAGTGAGGCAGGTAGAGAGGGGGCTTGTATTTACTTTCCTGCCTTTTGAGTCGGATTCCCAGCTTATCACTAGGTAAACAGGACTGTTCTGTGAAACTGTGTTTCCAGTCAAATCCCTAACAGTGGCCTTTATTCTCTCCCCAGGTATGTTCTCCACTTACTGGGACAGAAGAGACGTGTCGTACCTGTCTGAGATTCAGCCTGAATACATTCACATGTCTTCTCCACCTACAATTCAGCATGAGAAATCCAGTTAGTCAGAACTTTGCCATTATTTTGGAATACTTAGGGCTCAAACTAAAGTGAGCATAGCACTATTTTCACTTACCTTATTGTTGTCATTGCACAGTCTACTAATTGACACATAGTGTCTAATCTTTCTGCAGGCAAAAAACAGTGTGTTAATTCCCATCCAAACCTCAGCTCTAATCAGTGCTCATACTTGGGTGCTCCAAAGGCTCGATTTGGGGACCAAGTGGGAGTTCCACAAAAATCCAGACATGCTGGAATTTTGCCCATGATCAAAGCACACAGTGACCTCACCACATTAACAACCTTTGGCAACAGCCGTGAAAGGAGCGTGGCAAAGTGAGCACGGAAGGGCACGGTGCAGGTGCCCAGTGAAACAGGACGTGGGTCCTGGTGGTACCAACACGATGCACAGAAAGACAGGAGGGTGCACTTGCACTTCAGGGAGAATTGGAAAGTCGGAGTCACAAGTGAGCACATCTGCATTTTTGGCTCCTTTTGTAGGAGAATTAGGAGAATTTCACTTTCCCTGCACACAGCATTGATTTTGCCCCAAGGAATTAAGTGCAGAGGTCTGAGGCAGCACCCTTCCTTGCATAAGCTTCCATTACACCCAGTAGCAGGATAATCCAGTATCTGCTGAAAGCAACTGAACTCTAAACTGAGCCTTCATTCAGACACAAATCATGGCTTTAGCTTTCATACTTACCCTCCCTGTCCAATGACAGGTAGTATCTTCACATTTTGTTGTATGCTATCTCCATTTTTCTTTTTCGCATAGTACATTCCTTGCCATTCCTGAAAAAATAATTCAAGAGGAAGGAAGTTCAGATAAGACACAAAGAGAAGCTGTAGCTTCACACCTTCTTTCACTGAAAGCTGTCTCACAATACAAAACCAGGCAGGACTGGCTAAACTGTGCTCAGACCCTCAGATTTCTGCCCTGTAAGTCACCTCCAGGTCATTGTGTTGCTGCCAAAGCACGGAGAATTTCCAGAGGGGCAGCCTGGGAATACTGTGATGGCCACAGCTGCACCTCAGGAGCTGTGGGAATCAGAACCACGCATTCTCTTCCCCGTCCTACCTCAGTGGTGTTGCAGCTCCTTTTGGGGAGACCTGGCAAGGAGCCCCGTGAGATCAGGAGCTCAGCCCAGCCTCTGCCTGGAGCTGAGTCCCCCCAGGGCTGCAGGTGTGGGTGCCCCAGGGACCCAGGACAGGAAGGTCACTGCAAAGCTGTGACACTGCCCTGATCACCTTCCCTGCTGGATGCACCGTCTCTCCTGCATGGTTGGGATGTCTCATCCTGGTTAACATTAAATATATCTGTGACTAAAAGTGCTTTGATATCCCAGCACATTAACTTTCCATACTGTCAGTTTACTATCAAAAAGCAGCAGAGATTTAATCTGTTTTTTTTTTAAAGCAGAAGAGAGCTCAGCAGAATAGCTCCTGGATTCTGCCTCCCCTCTAAAAGCACTCTGGTTTTAGGATTGCCTATGTGTTTCCAGACCTAGAATAGCTGTTGGTGGTCTTTTTTAACAGATGCATATTTTGAGCTGGGCCTTTACTAAATACCAAGTGATTAATGAGTAATTGAATCCTTCTTGCACGTTCACTTAACACAAACTGCTCAGGCCAATTGCTGTATTTCAGTTGAATTCAACAAACTGTAGATCAGATCTTACATATGTGAAAATACCTTCACGAGGCACACAGTACATATTTATTTATGTGAGACTGGCAGATTTCACAGAAAAGGAGGCCAGAGAACAGGTACAGAGAGAATAGTTCTACATTTATGTTGATAGAACCATCAAATAAAGACTCCAGCCCACAGAGAACTGCATGGTGACAGGCTGTACAGAAAAAAATATGAAAGGCTTTTCTGAGGATCTGTCAGAGAAGAGAACTGTGCATAACAAACTGTGTAGTGAGCATAATGTCTTCTGTGAGCTGCTTGAGGAATACAAATGAAGATAAAGCAAGCACCACAAAATTCAATGCTCTCATAATTAAAACTATGCATATCAATAGTTTCCTGACAACCAAGATGAGGTAGAGATGAGTAATTGATCTCTAACCCAGGTAATAAACCCAGGATGTGCACAAAGGGGTGAAGTCATAAGCTGCAGATTGGATAATTCCCTCATTGAAAGCGCATCATTTTCAAGGCAGGTTATTCACTAATGTGCTCTTCTTAGTCAACAGATCAATTTTTCAACTTGTGAATTTCTAAAACCTGTGAAACTGCGGCAGGAAATGTGTGAGGGAAAAGGTCAGCGCAATTCTGAGAAACAGGAGGTCCAAGCCAAACTCCTGCTGGTAGGTAAAGTTCTCCCAGGGATGTTACTTAAATGTATTTTAAGAACACCATACGCTCTCTCCCAGAGCCTCTGTCAGCAATCCAGCAGGGAAGAGCTATTCCCAAGACGTGCTGTCAGTCAAGCCCATGGCTGTGCCAGCACTGGAGCCACACAAGCACCGTGACCAGTCCCTGCTGTGGGCAGTGCTGGGACCAAACAGGAGCAAGCAGCACACACAGCCATGCCCAGAGTGACACCCCTTACAGAGTGAATCGATGCTGAGCTTTCAAACTCCGTGAAGAAGGCCAAGGCACGCATCCATGCACTGAGGATACAGCAAGTATCACACAGGCACAGTGAGGAGCCCCCCAGCTCAGCCCTCCTTTCAGGCTGGGGCTTCTTGCACCAGACAGCAGAGCTCAGCAAACTGCTCGTGGAGAACAGAGCAAACCAAAATAAACGCGGAACGTCACGAACACGATCTCACAGAACCCAAGGCTGAGTTAGGAGGGTGCTGCCACAGACCTTTATCACAGAGTGTGAAAAGACCTTGCCAACAGCTCCCGAGGAGCAGAGGAACTGCATGTCTTTATCAGTAGCTGTTCGTCTCACTTCAGAAGAAGCAAAACTAAGAGCTTCGGGTCAAACTGCAGAGATCAGAGGCAGCAAGAATTCTAGTCAGAACTGCACATTTCACCTTAATGGATGCAATTTGAATCATGAAACAGAAGAATGGAGAAAAGCACAACTTTTTTTTAACTCCTCAAGTACGGATGGATGAACATTTCAATAACATTGGCTTCTGGCAAATTACAGCCAGCTGTGGTAACAAAAAATTAACTTCCAGAGATGTGGTTTTTACTAAGAGAAACAACATCCTCACCCAAGAATTCCTATGTATCATGCAATTACCAATTTTTGAGTATAACACCCCTGAAGTTCTGTTTCAATATACTGAACTTGCTCACAGCACTGTGCTTGTCAGCACAAGAAGTGAAACGCTGCAAGAGTCCATCTTCCTAAATTCCATTTAAAGACGAGATAAATTTCATGCAGCTTAGGTTTTTCCAAAGATCAGACAAACTTGCCTTCTATTATTTTCATTACTATGTTAGTACAGTACCACATTTGTTCAAGACAGAACAGTCAAACCTGTAGCCAGGAGAATGTCACAGCAGCAGACAGTTCCCTTTCTTTGATGTGCTGTAACCTACAGTAGCCAAAATGTGGCCTATTGTAGTGTAGTCTCTTCAATTTAGGATATAAAGAAATCACAAGCCTGAAAACTACACACAGACCACGTCAGAATGATCCAGGTAACTCGGGCACCTCTGAAAATGCCATAATATCCTGACACAAATGATCTCAAAATTTCAAGTATTTCAGAGGTTGTTCTCACAGTTAACCTCTACTTGCAAATGCTTCCTGTAATAACTTAATTGGCAATTCATTTTTATATTAATATATAAATGTAAGGTTGCACAGATTACATATTATAAAATGTTCCAAGAGGAAACACAAAATACCTGCAAACAGATTATATCCACCTAAAACAGCTTAAGCTGTTCCAGACAGACAGGTTTAAGTAGGCAGTGTTTCATTAGCCCTCACAGTTGAAGGCACACAGTCAGGAGTAAAATTAGTACAAGGAAGGAGATGAATTAGATTTACATTTCTATCATTCATAGAGTAAAATATTTTTCTGTTACTAACAAAATTTTTATCAGCCCGCTAAAATATTTTAAAATTTATCACTTCACGTCTTGAGAACGGATGGCGTGGATTTAAGGCCTGACACATCTAAAGTATTTGAATTGGAACTTAGTAAATACTCCCTCCTAACATCAGTTTTGTATTACACAACTGATGATATGTATTTACTGAAATAACTTCAGCCAGGCACCAGAGGTGTGAAGCACCATGATCCAAACTCTCTCGCCTGTCGCCGGGATCTCTTCCACCAGGCCAGCACCCGCGGAAACGAGCGACACGTTCTCCTTGGAATCTGCACCCAGCTTTTGCCTCTGAGTGCTGTGCCAGCACCCTGACCTGCAGAGCGTGCCCCACCACACCCTGAATTTGTGCTTTTGCATCCCTGAGTGCCACGATTCACTCTGGCATCCCCCGCTCGGTGCCACGTGGTGCCGCTTCCCACGGAGGGTCCCAGGGACCCAGCCAGCTCCCCCGACCCCCAGCCCGGGCCACGGCACACCACCACACACACCCCACTCCCAAATCTCTCTGGGCAGCCTCCGTGGTCTCCTCCAAGGCACTGTGTCGTGCCCAGTGACACCAGAAACCAGCTCATCCCGCTGCAGTCAACGCTCCTAATGGAAACCCATTAGACAGCCCCCGTGCCATTAATGGAATTAAACAGATTGGCAGCTGGCAGCTGACACTGCCTATCACTTTCCAGTGATATTGCAAATGTCTCCTTGGTATTTTTACAGTCTGAACTTGCAAATCAGCTTCCACATTTCATGGTGAAATACTTCAATATGGTACTTTTCTCATTTGCATAGCACCAGATAACATGTGCATCCATCTCATTTTTCCTTGGCACTCCCACACCATTTGCTACAAACAGCATAAATTATAAAGAAATGCAGCAAGTCACTTATTTTCGTAAAGCAAGTACCTCTACCAAGCAAGAAAAGAGAAAGAAGGCCTTAAAAAAATGAACATTTTTAAACTTCCTGTTCTTGTTTTAAGTAAGTTGCAAATGCTGCGTGTCTGTGAAGCTGCAAGTCACAATGTGTGTCACTGCTGGACCACAATTACCTTCACAGGTAGCAAATAAAAGTGATACAATGCCGTTACTCACCTTTCCTATCTTTATGCAGGAATTAATAGTATCTAGGAAATCAGCTTTTTTTTCATTTATAGGCACTTCTGTTAATTCCTTTTCTATTAGTTCACCTATTTGATAGCCCATCATTCTTTCAAAAGCAGGATTGACGTACTGTGAAATAAGAACAAACAAATACCCATTCAACAGTATACTAAAAGCACAACAGAATCCCTTTTTTTTTGTTTGTTTAACCAGGAGATCTCTTTCCCAGTCTGAAATAAATGTCTGCATGTCCTATTCCCAAGAGAGGTGCTCATATTTTTTTCTTTGTGAAGCAAACCAGGAATTTCCAGGCTAGAATAGCTGTGCAGAGCATGTGCATGTCAGCAAAGAGAGGGGAATTCTGCAAACAGCTCAGTATCACATATCCACACACAGAGTTTAGACAGACAGCATAAATTCCTGAAAAATCGGCTCTGTCAGTTCCCAAACCAATAAACCTCAAGCCTACCTCAGTGTTCCTAAAAATCACAAAGTGGATGGTGGGATACCCTGGAACATTTACCGTATCTCCTGGCAAATCCATCACCTTACTCTGCGTAAGGGCCAACCATCACTGCTCCCCTGTCCAGGCAAAGCCCAGCCAGGCAGAGTGGAAGAAGTGGAATTTAATAAAGCAATTTCTCCCTAAAGGGGATGTTGCCTCTCACTGCAATTTTGGTGTCAGTTCTCTCATACTCTGGGGCTGTCAGCAGAGGGAAAAAATTGGGTCTGAAAGAAATGTATTCAAAACAACTCCAGGATGTGTTATTTTTGTCAAAGGGATGAAGAAGGCACATCCTTCAATGAAGTTGCCATTGTCAAGATTTGGGTCAAGAAGGTACAAATTGTATGCATGTTATAATTCCCAGAGGATTAGACACAGGCTCTTTACTGATAATAAAACCACTCCTCACTGCTTCATAACTCCTTTAGAAAGATGATGGTTTTCAGAAGTGCAAACCTAAGCACAATTTCTTTTCCCTGTTTTAAAAAAAATTTCTAAGAGAGGATTACATTCAAAAACAGCTGGCCCAAAAATTCTGATACATCAAACAGTATCAGATTTTAGAAAAGAAAAAGTGAAATTATTTAAATAGAACATCCATTAGATTTTAAAGAGCATCAAATTAACATACAATATTTTTGGAAAAGAATGCATATAAGCCAGTGGCTGCATTCATTCTTGATGTAGAGAAAGAATGAATAACAGAGATAAAGAATCAAAACAAAAAATAAAAACAGGAGAGTAAATCCTTGTCCATTCAGAAACAACAATCTCCCTTAAAATTTGTTTGATTTATGCAAGACACTTTAAATTCTGAGAAAATGCTACTCTGTAGCTAAACCCACTTGAGTCTTTTAGAACCATTAAGTTAGATTAGATTCCTGTGCTGTAAAAAAGAGTAAGGGTAATCATAGACGAAATAAAATACAGAGCAATCTTCTGTACTTATGACTGGAACAAACCTGTATTACATGGTCTTCACTTGTGATCTCAATGGCTTCTTGACTTTTCTCTAATGCTGTAAATAATGAATTGCATGCCCTGGAGAAAAGAGAAAAAGGCATCCAAAAAATTTTATCCACTTAATTCTTCTTATATACGATAATAAAGTATTACAGCTCCATACTAAATAATGGTGCAGTTTAACAATTAAGGTATTTTCTTCAGGGAACTGACATTCTATAATTAACTACTGCACATTAAAATAAACACTCTATTAAGGATGTGGCTGAATTGGAACTTTTTTGTTGATAATGTTTTTTGGTAAAATTACCTTAGTTTGAATTGTGCCTGCACCTGTCCAAATTCCAGCTGAATCAACTCATTGTAACAGGCCATTCTGCTAGAATTTTCTACATATCTCTGCAAACAAAAGGTTAGAAATATTTCATTAATACACATTCCTGTCCGCAAGGATTTGAAGTTCTGTTTTCTTTTGCTTGCTAAAGAACCAAAAAAGGAGTAGATATGCCAAAAATGAACATGCTGGGACATGAGCAATGGGAGAAGATTGTTTTTTTGGTACTAGCAAAACTTTTCAGGTTACTGCATTTTGAAAAGGTGACAGATCCTCATGGCAATGAGGTTCAGCCAACCTGTTTATTCTCTGTGATTGTCAATAGGATCAATGTATTTTTAAAAAATCTAATTTTAGCTTGCATGCTACTTATTTAAAATAACACTGAAAAAATTGTTGGGTCTCAAGTAATTGAAATTTGAAATTATTATGAATTTCCAGTTGCTAATACCCCAAATTGTCTATATAGATGAAAGCAGAATCTCCTGTCAAGTATACTTTTATTGATTTTGGGACTTTTATAGCAATGATCTCAGTATCTTTCACTTTTTAAAAAAACATTTCATATTTACCAGGTATGAGCCTGAATGTTAAATCCTTGTTCACACTGAACTGCCACAGACGTGGATAGTTTGGGAGGGAGGATTGATTATCACAGGTAAGCCACCACAATCAAAGCTGCTAAACAAAATTTTCTATGCTTTGCCATTAGCCCCATCTCCGAGGCCCTGATCCATAAATAATTCAGAACCTGTGCTGAATTACTTCTGTGCCCACTGGAATGACTCTGTTCACATAAATGCCATTATCTTCGGGCTGTAGCACTTCCTGGCTTGGGACCTTACTAGAATTAAGCAGATGGGTGCAAATGGAATGTGATGGGACAGCAAAAATCTGGTGAGCACGCAACCAAATACTCTGAACTGCACTCTAAACCAGGCCCATTCTTGTTCCATCGTCAGCTGAAGGCAATAAGGAACCCACTTAGCTGACACTGATAAGCACCTTCTCTGCTCAGCTGGAATAGTTGCCAAGGAACAGATTCACTGTAATACTTCTCAGGTGACTCCAAACAATAGCTAATGGCACTTGACAGCGTCTGAAGCCTGTTTACAGATGGGAATTGGCATTTGATAGAAGAAATTTCCCACAGCACATTCTGCTGTGCATTGCAAGCTGCTCTCTGGCTCTGCCACAGCCACTGATCAATTTTGTCAAAGTCAACTTTTCAAGGAAAGGATCACGTATTTAATCTGAAATAAACGTGTGAAGTAGAAGAGTCTCAGACCCACTTCTTGCGCTCCCAAGAGTGTCATGTCGATGTTCAGAACTGGGACACAGAAGAATGAGCAGCACAAAAAAGATCTACAGGTGGGATCACTGACACAAATGGTGACTGACAGCCAAACTCCTGGAGAGTTTCTTGCATGACAATTTGGAAATGTCAGAGCAAGCCCGCCGAGTGCAGCACATACCCTTGTGAAGCCAGCAGAGATCAGGGGCAATATTGATGACTCTTCACGATCAGTGTGCCTTTGAAACAAGGAGGAGAAGTCAGGGATTATTTTTGTAATCAACTCAGACCAAATTTCACAGTCCATCGATCTACTTGTACCCCGGATGTCACGCCCAGGCTAACACTGCTAGATCCTTACAGGATCTAGGAATAGAACATATTTTTTGTATTTTTAATAAGCTTTCATCTTTGGCATGGATAAGCCAAAACGTCATTTTCCTTCAAGCATGTAACGAGCTGCTTACATAAAAAAATACCCTAATGCTTCAAGGAAACCAAATAATGAGTTAGGTCGTTGGAATATTCCTACTTTTTCTGTACTGGATCCTTGTTGTTTATGTTGTCATTAGTCAGAAATGCACTTGAAAGTCTGCACAGCCAAAGCTTTAAGAAATTACTTGTTATCTGAACACACCAAATCTCAGATGGGCAACTCAAGGTGCCTGGATGAGGATGGATTTTCTAGTGTTGCCTGCCCACTGCCTTCTAGTAAGTCACATTTGGGACACATTCCCAAATGAAGTATCTGAATAATCTGGCCATACTAACTGATAAAAGACACTTCAACATATGGGAATGTATGGCTGGAATCTGGAAGAAAGGCCATTATGTGAAGTTTCTGTCAATAAGCAGATTGAAGCTGGTCATGTTTAGCAGATGGCACAATAGCTTTTATTTATGCATGAAGTTTTGGATCTTGAAATGTTTAATTAGGGTCTTTTTTTTTGGTAGAGATGGTGGTATATTTTTAATGGGAAATTTCAACACCTCAGAATTGTTTTTCAGAATTAATGCTTTCTGAGAAATAGCCATTCCCAAATTATACTTCCAGGAAACTGTCTTTCAGTTATTTCATTTCATTAAATATACTGGATTTTTGTTTGTTTGTTTGTTTTTAGTTTTACATTATTTTGTGACATATTACTAATGTTTTCAAAGGAGGAGGAGGGGAATAGCATATGCAGTTCTTTACTGAGTTGTCATAATCTCTTTTGCTTTTAAAACTTCTGTGGTCAGGTGATACTTTGCACTGACCAAATTGTTCTATACCGTTTCTCATACTCAGCAGATCTCCGGTCTTTGCTGAGATTAATCATATTGAAAGGCAGATCAAGAAAGGTTCAAAACACAGATCTGTGAGACAGTTTTGTACAGGAGGTTGCAGAAGTTGTTTGAAATATACTCGGAAAGCCTGCAGTGATGGCAGGGCGGGAGCGGGATGAGGAACCCAAAACAAAACCCAAAGTGAGACTCTTAAGTAAAAAACAGAAATTAAAAAAACAATTTCTGTCCCAATCCTATGGCCAGGGATAGTAAATACTGTGGTACAGCACATTATTATTAGCACAGCAAGAAGTTCTAATTCAGGTTTTTTAATGTAGCGTTTACTTTTACAATTACAAGATCTACGGTTTTGATCACACGTTAAAGTAAAGATATGAGTATTTACCTTTGAACTACACAAATAATGACTGTATTTTCTGAGGCTTTCGTTGTTCTGATAGACCTTTAAATAAAAAGCAAACCGTTTACATTTTTTTTAAGTTCACATTTCAGAAAACATGACTTTACAGAATCTTCACACAGCTATTTTCTTAAAATATCTCTTTTAAATCACTTAACAACAAACCAAAAGTCAAATCCTGAGCCTGCTGCTAAGAAGAGAGAATAAATTATATCCGAGACTCCAGGAACATAGATTAATCTACAACTCAAATACTCTCAGTGGGGGAATGGCAAAAAATATCCTCTCTGAAACAGCATATAATGGACTTGTTTGAAGGGCTTGGCCTCACTCATTTAAGGTGCATTTTACTGAATTCTGGGACAGATTGGTAAAGATGGAACCAGGGGAACAGCGCTGCTACCTAGTCTCAGCCTGCCAAAGATCTTCTCTGCTTCCTTCAGTCCAGCAAGAAGAGCCTTTGCCCCACCACAGTCCCCCTGGGCACACGCTGGCCCTGCCACCCCACCCCGCAGACAAATTCAGTCTAGACACGTTCCCAGGGGCGGCTCCACTGCAGAGTCACTGGAGCAAGGCACCGCTGCCCGTCATGCCTCTGTGGAGAGACTCACAAAGGCAAATCCTTTTCTCCTGTTTTCATACTTTACGGCAGTTTCTAAAATTACTTTTGGAATCTGTCTGCAATTCCGCTCTTCAAAACATATTTCCAAACGTTGTAGATGTGGAAACGTGCACACCAAACACTGCCTGTTTGCACTGGGAGTCACTCAACAGCAAGCGACATTGCAAAATAATTAGAACATAAATGAAGTGAATGAGTTAATTGAAGTGCTTGGTGGCACGTGCTATCTTTGCAGTTGATTTAGTGTGAAAACAAGGAACCAGGTATTTGAAAAAAATAATAAACAAACAACCAAACAACAAAAGAAAACCAAAAAAATACCCAACAGTTCACTCTGGCAACAAATTTGTATGCTGTGGCTCCAAGCCGGATTGAGCTTCAGAGACCCTAGCACAGAACCAAAAATGCTGCTGCTATCAGATGTAAAGCATTGAGGTAACATTATTTGATGCTGCCAGTGCACATCTGTCCAAAACCAAAAAAATCAATGCTGGATAGAGTTTATAAAAGGTCATATAAAAGCAAAGAAACTTTGGTGATGTGTTAAGTGCATTGTTAAGCACCAATTACACTGAAACAGAGCTTACCTGCATAACGCTTCTGCATCAAAGTATCTGGAATGTCTATGGTCAATAATGATAATGTCGTGGTGCTTATCTAGAAAACATTCTAGTGCAGACTGAGGTGTCCTGGCAATATTACACCGGAATCCAGCCTTGTCGCACGCCCAGCGGAACCCGCTACTCTGGTCGTCTTCCTCAGCAAACACTAACAGTACCTGAGGCAAAGACAGGCAGTGGATCATCACCAACAAATCTTACGCTTTACAGTGGATTCTGTGACTTTTCCCTCCTCTTAACGTGTTTTTTAAAGCCACTTTTGAGGCTTAATCCATTGTTTTCAACAGAATTGCTTTCTACAGACCACTGCTTTTTTTATAGTTGTCTGTATACAGAGGTGTTTCAAGTGGGTGAAACGTTCTGCCAGAGCCTTGCGTATCCACAGGGGAAGAACACATTTTGGAACTGTCTCTCTTGTCATTATCTACCAAGAGAGCTTAGGCAAGCAGCTGAGACAAGATGCCTGTGTTTCAGACAGTGTGCATGAACCAACAGTGAGTCCACTTCACTTCACGGAAACTGTCTCACATGCAACCTTTTTCTTGGGGTTTATTTTTCTTTCCAGGATCGTATTCCAGAAAAGGGAAAACAAACCAAAAAAAAGCCACGGTTCATCTCGTGTGAATCAGTATTTAATGCTGCTTCAATGGCACGATGAAAAATGTGCTTTCCTTTCCATCCCATCCTAATTCCCCAAAGTGCTGGCTGCTGCCCACTCTGTGGGGTTTCTGGATACTCAGGACAGGCTGGTCAAAAGGAACTCACGCCAGACTGAAATCATAAGCAGTACCTCTGTATATGGAGTCCTCGTGTGACTCCTACACAAAGCCTGCCATGGGATTTACATCACAGAAGGAGATTATCGCAGCTGAAATCCAGAACTGGAGGTCAGACCCATGAGCCAGTATTTGCTCTGTCCTAACTTGCCGTGTAATTGCCAGCAACTAATCTCTCTGACCCTTTTTAAAAGCAACACAATGCCTACAGACTAAAAGTATGATAAGGCCCAATTCCTTTAAAATGTATTTCCAGTTCCAGGATTTAATACAGTGCAGAAGATGAACAAAGTCTGCTAAGGATGACTCTCACCGAGGTGACTGCGCTTTGGGTCAGGATAATGTTTTGCAGAAGAAAACTTCTCTTGCCTGAAAGAATGCAGCCTGGCAGACTATAGACCTATGTTGTGTCGATTTTGGGGATGGCTCAGCACATGCAGCCTTGTGGGAAGAATGGATAAGTAAGCCAGCGTTTGGTCTGTTGTCCCAAGACACCAATCTTGCAGTAGTTTAATCAAACCACACTCAGATATATGCTTTGGTCAGGCAAAGTGAAGCACGTGTAACTCACATCTCACCCCACTGCTGTTTATCTTCTGGGTGATTTTAGGAACTCCAGTGCTGCTACACTTTGGACCAGGCTGGTGAAATGTCTACCAGTAAATCTTAACATTTCCATGTACTGCATAATTTTGTAAGAATGAAGGACTTTGTTCTTAAGACAGACATTTTCAGATTATGAGGTCCAGATTGCCTCTGCTGAGGAATTTTGCAATTACTGACTGAGGAGCATCTTAGATGATTAATGGTTCAGTATGCCTTGGGATGTGGGAGAATTTCCAAAGGAAGTCCAAAGGAGTCATATATCTCCGAACCTCATGTCCATCCCAGGCAAAATGAGGGGGAAAATGACATTAACCCTTTATTAATAAAGGGATAAAAGAGGATTAATTATTGTCAGTCAGTAATGAATAGCAAAAAAAGAAAAATTTTGCCAAACTCACTTCATATTTTTTGCAATAACATTGCAAGTTTGGTTGGCTTAGTATCAGTTTGATGAGATTTTGATTAAGAATTTGACTTCCAGTAAAATACAAAATGAGGCACAAACTAAATTGATTACAAGGTAACTAGCAGAAAGAACAGATAGCTCTATGAGCTGAGAGATGGTTGGAGAAAACAGGCAGGGATTTTTGGATACCACATAGAATGTCACAATAAAAATCTGTTATGTGCACATTATCTCTTGAGCACGATACTCTGTGAAGATCCCTGTAACCCTAAAAATTCCAGTCATAAATTTTAAGCTAACATCTGTGATATTTCAAGACTTCAGTCTGAACTGCTGTGTTACCTGAAGTTGATCTTGATGAAGTCTCATAGGGCCAAACTGCACATCTGTTACTGGTGCCTAGAAGAAATAAGAAGGGAACTTATTAATGCATTATACCTAAGGAAGAAGAAAAATTATCTCTGTTATCTCTCTTATCTACCACTGTCTGGGGAATATACTGCTACCATTATGAGGCTGCTTCTTATGAGGGTCTTATTCTGGTTTTGTGAGTTTATGTGCTAAGCTGCATTAACAGTTAGAAATAACAAGCTAGTCTTCAAGTCATTTTTTATTGTTATTTTAAATGTAAACTAACAGATTAGTCATGAGAGTCTGGGAGACAGATTGTTATTTTTCTGTATCCTCTGTATCACCCCAGCTGTTCTGCAAAACATGGAAGTGTTTAAAACTTGCTTCTTTTAAAGTCCAAAAAAAGCATTAAAGCTCCGGGAGAAACACAAAAATACGTAACTCTTCTCTGAGAATTTCACATGCAACAGGTGCCCGAATGTCACATGTAACGGGTGCCCAGGGGTGCTAGAGAAACACACTGATCTCATTCCTCCAAGAGCATTTTGCTGCACTCCCTGCTGCCCGCCCAACCCCTCCAGGGCAGGTTCCAGAATGCAGGGATTTGCTGGGATGAAGGGGGTACTCAGCACACAGTTTTGCTTCGAAGAACCCTGCAAAAATGCTGTCCTGTGTGGGTGATTCCCACATTAGATTCTGTTCAAGTGACACAGCTCAGTTTAGGATGCACGAGCTGAGCCAGCATCCTTCCCCCTCACTTGTCCCTCCGTGGGAAGGAGGGCAATGACCACAAGTGCTGTTTAGCACAACTGCTACTCTTTTATATGATCCACCATTAATCAAACTTCAACACGAATGGCCCTTCAATTGGTATGAGACTACTTCTAAAGGAGTTAAACACATAAATACAGAGGGAGACTCTAATAGGATGACACAGGTTCAGTTCTTTGGGAATTCCCACCAGGCAAGTGTCAGCACTTCAAGTGTACTTAAATATTCTTCATTTCTTGTCCCAGAAATAAAAGCCAAAAAGCAGGAATAACAATGTTCCCGATTCAAAATAGGAAACAAAGTCCAGCCAATGGTCCTTGGAGTGACACAGACTCTTCAAAAGTAACGAGTAAGAAACCAGAAGAAAATAATCTTTGGCAATGCAGTAAGGCACCTCTGGACTGAAATGTTAAAAAAAAAAGGAGGGGCTGTTGGGCACAAAGGTGGCATTTTTATATTGTTCTTTTTCAAAATTAAAGCCACACATGAAGATCAGAGTTATTGCTTTGCAGCCTATAATTTTCCCAATAAGTAGTTTTAAAGAATCATCAGCACATCCCACAGAAAAATCTTTTAGAATTGCATGCTCCACTCCTATGACCTTAATGCTCCATTGCTCAGCCCTAAGAGCATCTCATTTGTGATTTTATTTATTTATCAACTTGGAAGTCATCACTGCAACATTAAATAAGCAAGAAACACGAGTCAAGGAAAAATGGCAACATAGTGCCTACAAAGGCATGCCAGGAACCAGTGTTTGCCCATCTTGCTTAAGTGGGCCTTTAAGAGCTGATGTTAAAATGACATGGAGGAGTTTCAGATCTACCCAGTTATTCTGGTCAGATCGGCTTAGTTTAAATACTCCAGTCTTTCTTTTTTTTTTTTTTCTTCCCTGATTTTGAGACCAAAAATCTCTCTTCAGTTGGAAAACCCAAGCTGCTTTACTCTCCCCTATGGTATATCCTCCAATTATTCCAAATCTGCACTACAAAACAGCAAAGGCTTTTGCTGATAGTGCACATAGCAGGAGGGAATCCAGCTCCTTGCACCAGTGTTACTGGTTTGGCAGCACTGACAGTAGTAACCACTCGTCCTGAATCAGTACCATCAGCAGAAGTGCCTGAAGGACATGGAGGGAGTATGTCAACTGAGTAAAAGGTGCCTTTCTACAGTCACTTTTCTGAGCAGAACTGCACTTCAAATCAAACCTTCGCCTGTTTTTTGTGCACTCCACCTGCCAGCAGAGCACGGTGACTGCTCTGTGTCACCGGGCAGTGGCCTGAGCTGGAGGGTTCAGATCCAGAGCTGAACTTCACTGGCATCTGAGGGGATGCAAAACCCCATCTACCAGGCCAGGGTACCCTTGGACTACCAGTCCCAGCCCAAGGGGAATTTTAACAAATGAGATAAACACAGTATGGCCAGTTACTGCTTTTCAGATGCTTCTTTCTTGTAAGAAGTTTGTGAATGGTCATCAGAGTATTTAAAGCAGTGAGCCTGAAAAACACTTTTCTGCCAGAAATATGTGGCTGTTGCTGCACTGAAAATACCTGTCCATGCACCATTTAAGCCTAAGTCACAAGAAGTGACCAAATGAGATAACCTGTCTTGTTACACATTAACTCGCTGTCCTGAGTACAATCAAAGCCTTGGTCTGCATCTCAGCTGGAAAATTTTGGTGAACTCCAGTTAATTCTTAATCCTCTTGAAATCTGTTCAAATAACTTGATTAATCATTTAAACTTTTTGTGACTGCAGGTAGCACTGGGAAGTAACACGCTGATTAAGTACTGTGTCAGAAATCAAGGCTCCAGCAAGGATTAGCAGAAAACTCCCAACTGTCGCTGAACTAAATGAGCTTTAAAAATACCTCTAATGCTGCAAGCTTAGAACAAAACCAAACACAGCCAAAGCTCTCATGTATAGTAACTGCACGAACACATCTTTATCCACTCACACCTTTTTCTACTTCTTCCTTGGAATTTCTTTCCTAGTTGGAAAGCCTGAGTACATTTTCAGATTGGCAGACACGACTTAGGCATGTGACAGCCTTCCAGGCAGGCACAGATTGGGAAGAGTGTCTGAGAAGACAGAGGTAGGACTAGCTGTGGGTTCCTGGAACTGACTGTGATAGAGCTGGGTCTGTTGCCAAAGAGCTGCTGACACAAAGTCCGTAAGTGCAGCGTGTGTGACTGTGGCTCTTCAAAAGCACACACAGCAACTGCAGCCATTTCACACTCTCTGACCCCTGAACTACTGCTGGTAGCACTTATTTCCCCCTCAAATCTGCCTTTCTTATTTGAACACTGTATTTTCTGTCCTGTGGAACCAGCCCCGGCCCCAGCACAAAGTGGGATTCATCCCGAGGCAATGGCCTTAGCCGTAAGTGATTGACAGCTGTCAACAGGGAAGGTCATCCACTGACTGCTGTGAGCAGCTCAGCACTCGCCAGAAATTATCTCTGTGTTGTAGCAGCTACACTGCAAACACTGAAATTGCTGATAGAAATAGTTCATGTTTCCAGTGCCCTGAGAAAAGTGAATGTCGGGTACACAAAAACAAGTGAAATAAGCTTTAACAACAGAGACCTACACAACTGTGACTGATCTGATTAAAGAACAACAAACTCGGTGTTGACCCGACATAACCTGGCAAAGTACTTCTTTCTGTGAGTCATTCTTCATATTTTACCAGAACAGAATCTACAGGAATGGTCTGTTCATCACTGCTGGATTGTTTTTGCTTTCTTCCTACAGCTAGAAAAACTTGAAATGAACTTGCTCAATGAATAAATGCAGAAAGGAAGAAAGGGTGGACATAAAGCCAGCTTGATTCACATGCTCCCTTTGGTGACAAATTGCCTGGCTGGTTACAGGGACAGATCTTTGCAGCCCGCAGGTCTCCTATTTGCTAGAAGTGGGGTATCCTGGCTTTCTCCAAAACATCTCTTACCCTTGGAGAGGAGAGCACACCTAAAATTTTGGGCAGGATCAGCTCCCAAAAAATCCTTTGGCTATTAACTTCCATGCAGTACTCCTGCTATGGAGGCACAAGTGCATTCCTGCTGGAGGCTGATTTTCTTAAGGCACCTCCTTGCTGAAGTTTTTGTGGGATGTTTTAAAGCAGAGCCCCGTGCAGCCCAAGGCAACCCTCGGCAGAGCGGCTGCTGCAGCGCTGCCCACCCACGAGAGGGGCTGGTGGGGAGCAGGAATGCTCCCCTGGCATCCACAGGGCTCCATCCCTTCCTTTCTGCCACAGCAGGAGCTGTGCTGGCGACAGGAACGACTCCTGCTCTGACCATTCCACGCACAGCCCTGGCCTCCTGATCGTACTCCTCCCTGCAGGGCAGCTGGGAGCACTCTCCCTTTTCCAGGTGAGCACAGCTCCTTTCTCCTGCAACTCGATTGCACAAAGAGGTGCCACGAACCTCTGCTGAATGGATTGCAGACGGAAGCTGCTGCTGGAGGGCAACATCAGCGTGCAGTGGGCAGGCAGTCAGAATCTCTGACTCGCTGTAATATATGACAAATAGCTACGACGATCAGACATAGGACTTCACTGCTGGTCCTAATGGAATACGGCCAGCAAAATTAATCACCTTCCTCAGATCAATGTTTTAAGACACCACCAAAAAATTTTTACCCTATTTTAAAATACATACTTAAAATTTCTACGCATACTAGGTACGTGATATGAATCTGCATGGGGCTGACTCATCACAGTAAGATTTAACAGTCTTCATTATCAAGATATGCTGGAAGCCATAGGACTGTTAATATAAACTGAATTTCCATAATTCTAAGAAAAACGGAGATCCATTTTACAAGGAAAGAAAATCCTTTCTCTTAACCTACCATTTTAAGCATAGATTTATCACCCTAGAAAACAAAAGCTCAAATGAACTCATAGATTTATACCACACCTTAAACATTTATTGATTTGAGTTCTATTTGCTGCAGAAATTTGAATTCTGCATGATTATATACTTTCTCAGAAACCTCAGCCAAATCCTCCTGGATGCTGAAGGCTAGGAAATAAACAATTTCCTACCAACTGGCATGACAAGCTGCAGGATCTTGTCCAGCCAGGTCATACCAGCACGGTGCCTCCTTCTCAACAGAGAGGGGCTTTGTGACTCATTGTAGCTCATACTTCTGGGCGAGAAAAGTCTCCATGCTCAGGATCAGGTATTCACAATTCACATTTTTCTTTGCTTATAATAACCTTTATCACTTTCTGAAGTACATGAATACTAATCCAATCCACGTTCATTTACCTATTTCCTTCTCTGAGGAAATGCACCTAAGTAGATGACCTAAGGCTCAGCTTCCTATTTTCCATGCACTTTCTGCTAGACACTGAACATCACTGATCATGTCTTCCTTGCAGACTCTGACAGCACTCTTTTGTTACCAGCTCAGCATTGGTACAAGTAATGTAAAATGCTGTCTGAGCAGATCTTCCTAATGGGCACAACTGTGCAGAGCACAAAATGAATTTTACAGTCCACAGCCTGAATTCCAGCCTGGTTAGAAACAGTGAAATCCAGAGCAATTCCATCAAGTACGAGGAAAATATGCTGGATTTACTTCAGTGCAAATGAAATGGGAGTCTGGCTCTGTGCAGCTCCTTCTTTTGTTGTTTGGAGGCCACAACAGTTTGAGAAACGAATAAGAGAGAACAAAGTGTCCAAGGTTTCTGCCTTTGCTCAACAGATTCAAGGACAAAGGTAAACTTGGCCTTCAAAGACCCTGTGCCGTACAGAGTCAGTTTATTCTTTGCTGAAATACAAAGACATGAGTTCTGAAAGGCAATTAAAATTTACCGAAACTGCTCTTCAACCTAGATGAAACCTGTTAATTCCAGCCCTTGATATTTTTTTCCTATTTCTTCTTCATATAAGATGTAGACAAATGTCACAGACTCTGAACTCATAATGTAGCATTCTGACTCAGTGCTTTGATAAAATCTAGCATTTAGATTAATCTAAATCGTGTTCTCACTGATGCATCTCTCTCAGTGAAACAATACTGATTTATATCTGTCACGAGGCCTGCAGATCACCCCATGTTTTGTTCCAGTACAGTTTTCCTTTTATCTATTTCCTGTTTTAAATTGATTCCTAGAAGAATTATCTACAGTGCTGCCATGTAACAATACAGCACACAGTAAGTGATGGGGTAACACACCCTCTGTTTTCTTAATCCGTTTCTTAAGTTTTAGTTCATGTTTTTGAACCAGTTGTACATAAATGAGCTCTTGGAGAGCCAAACTCCGGCCTCCGATTCACATCATTAGCAACACACAATTTTGACAGCTTGCAGTTTTCCTGAGAAGAAAAGCTTTATTGAGTGTAACGAGTCGCCAGAGCTCTCACGTCAGGCTGCTGGCCCTTCTCTCTGGGCATGTAACCAGCCACGGGACTCACGTTCTTATTCCCAGTGAACTGACACCACTTTGCTGCTCCAAAATCCAGCCCCTCTTCCATTACTCAGCCTGGGGGCTGAATTTTTGTGTTAACCCAGGTCCTGAGGAAGCCTCCCAGGAAGTTTACACCCTGGTGGGACTGGGGCTGCTTTACGGGAGTGCTGGCACACAGCGCTGAACACCGAGGCTCTCCCAGGCACAGCTGGTTTTTGGCTGTACGTTCAGCTTGCCACATGTGCCAACCACTATTATATTTGTTTGTTTGTTTGTTTGTCTGTGTTTTGGGCCTGGCTGCCCACTGCATTTCCTCAGTGCAGTAAGTGAAGCCAAGCTAAAACAGAACTGCAGCAATGCTGTTGGGAAATCACGCTCGCTGCCTTCTCGCACACTTCAGACGTAACCAAGAACTCCCACTTTCTACTGTTTTGTAAGTCCTCCCCCTATTCTTTACAGGAAACTTTGGTTATCAAACTGCAAGCGTAGCACATGCAAAAGTGAATCATTCTGTTTGACTGGGAATAATTAACAGTGCTGTCCCAAAGTGACTCGTGCTATCATCTCGCTGTGGTAAGGCCCGCATGGCCTCTGGCCCAGACGAGTGGCCCGCTGTGGTCACGCTGTACAATGACAGCAGAAAAAGCCACTCAGCAGTCCCTGCCACTGGTAAAGGTCTGAACTTTTACACAGAACATGCTGACAAACTGGGGGACTTTTTTAGCTCCTGATACAGTATTAAAGTGATAGAACAAACGTCATTATCACTTAGCGCGCCTACGGAGCGATTGCACAGATCTCCAAACTTGAAGAGGGAGGTTGCTGGTTTCGTTTTGACATTCAGAGGAACTGAGGCACCAAGGGAGAGCCCCAGCCCTCCTCATGCTGAGCCCTGGCAGCCCTGGGCAGGGTATCCAGTGCCCCTCCTTGCTGGCCAACCTACAGCAGTAGGCACTGGTAATACTGGGTATTATCAACCATTAGGCCGATACCTGGGAAACACCCACTTATTTCTGAAATTCAAAATTATGCTGGTGATGATTCAAACAAGTTATATCACATCTTGGTAATCACAGCAGTCCTGTAGGTTCCTAAGCTAAGCAGATTCAACTCCAGCAAAGCGACTCTGCAAATCTCACACTACATATTTACACAAGAGTTCTCACTCTGAATGAATCACACAGCAAAAAGGGATTGAATACATCAGCCAAGTCAGAAAAAGAGAGCCATTTACTCATTAATCCACACTGACTTTTCCGTCCAATGAGAATAAAGTTGAACAGAAACCAGTCCTCATATAAAAATCATTCAAATCCTGAAAGTTGTATTTGCTGCAGCATCTACCTGATTCAAAGACCCCTTTTAGACCTGCATGTTATGCACAAGTACACTGGGCTTGACATTTCATCTATTTGTCTGTTTAGAAGAGAAAAAAAAAAAGTGAATTATACACTCCATAACAACAAATGTGAATAACCTTAACGCTGGTCTGTGCCTCGTGGTTGTCATTTCGCCAAATGCTATTCTGACCAACCAGCACAGAATTTAAAGTGCCCTAAGTCTTCACAATCTTAAGATTTGAGATGGCTCAGTGGGGTCTTCATTAAGGTCCCACTTTCTGACTGAAAGCGCTGGCAAGAATTTCTCCATTCAGGCCAAATATGCACAGAACTTTGGAGGCTGTGAGGTCTCCCCATACTGAATCCCTGGGCTGCTCACTGAACTATAGTCAAATATTTCTGTGTGGTGAGGCCATGCTGCGGAGCATCTGTAGTTATATCCTGCACTAAGAGAAAAACAGCAGCTTAAATGATCTGGCCTGTACTTTAGGAGAATTTTTTAAACCCTGTAATAATGGTTTGCTATACATAGGTTGCAGAAATGGATGCCTTTATCAATGCAAAAAAAAAAAAAAAGGAAAAAAAGTAGTATGAACATTTTCAGCTGTTCAAACAGGAACAGAATGTGCAACATGCAGAAACTGAGTTGCTTCAGATGAAGAAAAAAAAAGAATCTTTAAGGCACTAGCACCTAATTCCATGTTTTATTTGTTTCTGACAAAATTCAAGGGTCAGATAGAATACCCTGTACCTCAGAGCAAATGTCCTGCAAAGTCAGGCATCCCTGGCACTCCGGGGTTGTGTGCCAGTAAGGGTTGTGATTGCCTCTGTGAGATGGCACCTCATGGGCAGCTGAACAGCCCATCCAGGTGGATATTGCAACTTGCTGGGTTTCAGGAGCTCTTCCCTTGGACTCCACCAAATCTGAGACTGCTCTGTTTCCCCTCTGCAATCAGGACCAGCCCCACTCTATCTCACAAAATGCTTTAACGGCAGCCACATAAAAACAATGCGCCTAGCAACTCCCAGAAGGCTGAGAGACTTGTTTCCTCTCCCCTCTTCCCCTCGGCTGACACAGCTCTGGTTATTCCACTGGCTGGGCGAGCTGTAACTGAGCTCTGGGGACCAACTCACTCCTCGTACGCCGGCATCGCTATAAAAGTTTCAGTGTGCTATCCCCTCTCATCTGTTGGCAGCAGCAACTTTTACCCAGATGCAAAGGCTAGCCAAGTCAACAGAGAAGAAATTGGTCTGTAAGTCTCACAGGTCATCAGCCAAGACGTGCTCAAAATCAGAGCACTAAATATATCAGGGTTTGTGTAACTCCAAACAAATAAACTTAGCCTTTGGCTTTACCAGCATCTTTGTCTAACGGGAAAGGAACTTCTCACTCCTCTGCTGTCGCCTCAGGTGTATTAATTTTGCAGGCAGGCTGTGGCTGACTTTCCATCCCCCCCACTTGAGCAGACACTTTAGTACAAATACTACATTCTTCTGGCCCTGAGGGAAATTCTTCCTGCCTGCATTTTAACAGTTGAGCTGCACGGCACTCTGGGAGACTTAAACATGGCACAGTAGTTCTATTGTTTAATATTATTAAAACTGCTTGCTCTCTTGTGATTCTGCAAGGTCCTGAAGTAAGTGCTAATCTGTTTCCTATCTATCAGATAGCTCTCTTTTTTCTGGTGGATACCACTTACTAGTTTTATTTTAGAGATGATTACAGATGCATCAGAATACAACAGAACTCCATTATCAGTTTTCATTTTTTCCTTATGAATATGAATTTCAGCGACAGTTTTCTTTGAACCATCTGGATTTGAACAGACTCATCTGACTAAAAGGAAGTTCCAGTCTACCAGGAAGTTTTCCAACTACTTTATGCCAGACAAACTTTTCATGGCTTGATCTACCAACACTGCAATCGTCAGAAACAGACCAGGCAAAGCAAGAGAGTACAGCCCAAAAATAGCATAATTCAGTCAGTGGATCTGCTAGGCTTCCTAGAAGATCTCTGTTTTGTTCTAAACCTCCATTTGTTAAGGAATAAACTTGCTTTTTCACTGTCACTAGTAACACATCTTTTGTGCTGACACAGTTCAGGCTCTACTGACCGTAGTAATTTCTTCTACCTGCTGCCATCTGTTATCTTCATCTTACAAACCTCCAGCCTCTGCCTAGAGTGGGCATCCTGGATGTGCCAGTTGAGTCCTCCAAGACTGGATGGTGACACCATGGAGCTGCCTCCTTCTCCTCCTCCTTCCCTATTCTCCCAGCCATGTGCCACACACACCTTCACGCAGCTCACCCAGGTGTCTGTGAACCTGCTGGCCATCACCAGAACTCTTTAGGGTCCAAGAGGTGCGCTCTGCCCACCTTCAGGATGCACAAACTCCCTCGTGCTCTATCCAGGACCCTGCCTGGGAACTGCTCTGAGCAAAGGTGCTGTCTCTGAGATGGGATTTTGCAGGTAGAATAAGTGCAAAGTCAGTGGGACAGCAGCCAGTACAGTGAAGGAGAAATGTTCAGTACTGATAATAAACACCACTGTATTTTTGTCTATTGAACACATGTTTCTCAGGCTGAGTGGAACTGTCAACTGATACTTGAGAAAACCAAGAGGAGTTCTTGGCAGTCAAACCTTTTCTAAATAGGGAACTTTGTCTCCAACAAACGTCAACTTGAGACTGCAGGCATATTCAAGATGTCTTTTTAAAAAACTTGAGGAAATTCACAGTAGTACATCCTTTTTTTTCCACTCTAAGGTTTAGCATTAATTTTGCTTGTTCACAGCTATAACCCATCCAACAGACTAACTTCAGGTTTTATGATAAGGAGGGAAACAGACAAAAAGATTTAAAAGTCCTGGGGATCCCTTTCTTTTGACCACTAGGAACTCCACTGGCTGAGGGGATGAGTGACTGGCTTCCACTAATACAGATGCCTCTTCATTCCTGAGGACCTACAGGGTAGTTTGAAACCTGACACTGGTTTTCTGCTTGACTCTGGTTCAGTAACACACAGTGCCTCTGCCAGCCCACAGGGCTCATTAAACATCACACGCCTGGGATGGGATCACGTTTTTTTTTTTCCTTAAGTAGAGTAGAACCTTTTTACAGTTATGCCAATCCCCCTGAGACTCTGCATGTCTTTAATAAAGTGGGATTTTCATTATAATCAGAACTGCAATTAAGTAGAATTTATTGCAACAAAGCAGTTTTTCATTCTAGTTTTCTTGTAGACAGAATTTCACTCTATCTGGATTTGTGGTAGGCACGCTCCATTTTATTTCATTTAAATGAAAAAATCTGTGCAATTATACTATTATCTTTGATACACAGCAATCTCTGCATCTTCTGCCTACGAGTAGCATTTCCTTTACAAAAGAACTGCTGGATATGCCAAAGAAGATGCTGCTAGCATAAAATAAATTATTTTATACCAGCAGCACGGTTTTCTCCCTAGAAACACTTCTCCCTAGAAACACACAAGCAATCAATATGTTACCAACTCCTAGTAAAGTTTCACAGGATTAAAGCTGTGGCAGCTGAGGCCTCAGCAGAGGAGTCTCCCACAAGGCAGCTCTTTAATAAAGAACCCATCATCAAGGAAGCCCATAAAGCACTCTGACACTGTAGTCCTTAACTGGGAAACAAATCCAGTTGGGTATCAAATATCCACTTAAGATGCAATCCTGCCCTACTGCCCAAATATACTCCTTCCAGGTACCATGTTTGCATTTCTCAAATAAAGTACACAGGCCATAATTATCCAGATAATAATCTATAGATGCTGAACAGCCTCACATAAATTATTTAACCTTGAGATTTCCTGGAAAGAGAAACATCATCTGGAGATACTTGCATGAAATACTTTTACAAGTTGCATGGTGTCAGTGAAGCTTTGCCACAGAGAGCTGCTGCACTCACAAAGTTTGAAAGATTTGGAAAGATCTGTAACGTGTGGGGGGAGGGAGGGGGTAAGAAGAGAAGATGCAAAAACACTGAATAAATCTTTACTGTAAACACAAGTTCACCTGCAAACTGCATAGCATAAATGCTGTATAAACCATGAAGGCTTATGAGCACACAGCCAGCAGTGGCTGAAAGGTGCATTTGGTTGAGCAGATGCGGACTCTTCACGTGTCATTTGAACAGACATTACAGAACACTGCTTGTCTTCCCTATAATGCGAGTGGATGTCAGAAAATTTCACCTCAGAAGGTTTATCAGACTCCTTAGGTTATCAGTCCTCAGAAACCTGAGTGGGCCCTTCCACAGGGGATGTCTGAACACCAGCACCATGTGCTGCCTCTGAAATGAGCAGGTTTTCTGCTCCTCCCGGCAAGGACTGCAAAATTTGAGCAGAGCCGAGCAGCAAAAGCAGCTTCTCAAATACCAGGATCACCAGGTGCCTACCACCTTCTGCACCATTTTACTGACACCTAAATTCATCTGGTTCATCTAAAATGGTCTGGTGTTGCAACTGAGAGTGGCACAAATGTTTTACAATAGGAACCAGTGCTGGAGCTGTGCATAGGTGGCTCTTCTGTCCCATGGAACAGAGCTTCATACGGCAGCTTTCAGTCAGGCAGCGACATCCTCGTTCCACCTGGACAGCAATGAGGAACTAAAAGAAGGAGCAAAATGAAAGAAGGAGGCTCCACTTACTCTTTATATAACTAAATAGTGTCCACCTATGCAAAACCCCCATGATTTGCTGCAAGGAGAACTGGCCTCTATCCAAAATCAATCTCCCTCGAGATCCAAATTCTGGCACCAAACAAGCCTGTTTAATCTGTTTTGCAGCTATCCAGAATGTGTTTCTCACTCTGCTGGTTTTCCTAAGGAAAGGATGCAGCAGGCCTGGGCCTTCTGTTGAGAGCGTGAAAGCTTTATGCCAAAGAACAAACAAGAGAAAATAGACATTAAAGTCCTGTCTGGCGACACCATTAATAAGTTCACAGTCACCATTTCCTTCTTCCTCCCCTGCACCAAGTGTTTCTTCCCAGACAGTGATCCAGACTGCTGATAGCTCTGGCTGGGAGCTTTTACCAGAAATTTTAGCAGGAAATGTTAATTTGCAAGCCTCAGTGTCCTCCCTTGGGGAGGATGGACGCTGTATCTGCATGACCAAACTGTGGGGACTTGGAGCTCCTCAGAGCTGCCTGCAACAGGCAGAAGAGAAACTCCTCTGTATCTCCAGCAAAGCTGAGTAAAAAACCAACTGTACTCATTTATTTTCTTTTGCCTTTCCCCCCCAAGCTACGAAATACTAGGAAGAACGTCCAAAGCAAACAGAAAGATTCTATTAATGAAAATATGCAATTTAGTGTAGTTTCATGGCCTGACTCTGAGCTCAGCCAGACTTCTAGGACACAAAACTTAGCTGGAAATTCATAGAACTAGAATAAAGAAAAACTACTGCTTCGTGTAAAAAATATACTGCATTTCTATAAGCCAGTTTAATGGGAAAGACAGCCTGTGTGGATCACTAAATATAAGGCATTACAAACAAATTAGGTATCAAAGATAAACAGTTTTTTAGTAGAAAGTCTAATGTCTCATGTAAGCAACAGAAAGGAAAAACCAGACTCACTTCATTAACAGTTCCAGTAAAGCTACAGTAAAACTATACACTTTGAGAATTAAAAAATAAAAGTAAACTTACAAACGCCCCGAAGAATGATGCAGATCTGACTCTTTAAAAATTTATTACTCAGATATATCACCTGATTTCTTTTTCTTCCTCTAGGAACTTTGAGCATAAGGCTGTAATTACTTACTACAGATGCAGGAGAGAACAGTGTCCTTGATTATGGAAGCTTTTTTCAATCCTGGGAAGTTTCATTTGACTTGTTTCGTGTGTTTGCATGTTCCCTTAAGCCAGGACAAATGTTCTTACCACATCCCCATTTGTGTGGTTAGCAGCTTTTTCTGCATCTCTTTTGTCCTCATCCTCTAAAGACAAAACAAATGGTGTGCTGCTCAGTGCTGAACTTTATAATTTTAATAATAGGTTGCAGCAGGGATATATTTTGACTAACTCTGTGAGCCACTACCACGTACAGTCTAAGCACCTACCATGGAACACCACAGTTCTAATTGTTTTCTTCACGGCTTAATTTGAACCAATATGTCGTACTCTGGGTGACTCCAGAACAGACCATGAGACACATAATTTAATCCACTCGCATTCTGTAATCTAATTTTGCCAAGAACCTTCAAATATATTCCAACAAAAAGCTCCCTTATGTGAAACAGCAGGAACACATTAGAGGTGGCATCAAACCACTACTCCATTAGACATAAATCACTCACAGTATGTTCCCCACCGAAACAAGAGTAACAAAATTTGCAGGCCACAGTACGGGGCTGTACCCAGAAATACTTTCCAGATGAAGCAAGCCAGATTCGCAGCGGTTTTGTGACACAACTGACAATTTCCTGCGAGTGGAAGAGGTTATCTGGTGCACTCACTGCACGGGTTCTGCGTCCTTGCACACCTCCTCTTCGGAGCTCCACACAAGGAAAGCTGAAGAGGGCACTTGTACAAACCGAGGTCCATCGTGACTCTCGGTGTCCTTCCCTCTCTGCCCAGCTGGCCCTGAATGCTCAGTAATTGATCACCTGGGAGTTCCTTTGTCAGACAAACCCAACAAATCCACTGCCAACCAACTGCGTGTGCTATTCCAGCCTCGTGCCCTTCCTCATTCTCAAGTAACACAGCCCTGCCATTGCTACCCACGTGCTCTTTGGGAAGGAAGTAAAGCATGGCTTGTTTGTATCATAAACTAATACTACTTACAACATCTAAGACTAATTTAAATTCTTTTACAGGAGAAACATGCCCATGTTGGGAAAAATATTTTTCTGATACTGTAAATATGAAGCCATGGGTGTCACAACTCACACTGCACATACTACATTTCTGCTTCAGACCAAGTTTCAAGGCAGAATTTTACAGTGTTTGTGACAATTTAATAGCTTAACTGATGATTTTGCTTTGAAATTCTGCTCTGTATTTGTAGCCCATTCTGGCTTTTTCTAATCTGCATGGCACACAGGGCATATAGAATTACCAGGACTACCACGGGACCGCCTTGCTATTTTTTCTACAGTAAGAATAATCTCTTGGCTCTGCCAGTCAAGGAAAAACACTTCTTCCCCCAAGTTTGACTTTGAGAATTAAGCTACAGCCTTTGCAAGCAGCACTATGCAAATCAGTGTTCCCCACATAAGAAGCTTTTCACAGAGCAGCAAGAAACACCTTATGATAAGTATAGACCTATTTTTTGCAGTACATGATAGCATACTTTCTTTCTGAAATGTTCCATTATTTCCAGCATTTCTGTCATACAAGATTATTTTTATTTTCTTTTAAATCTAATTGCTGCTGTTCGGTCCTGGCAGTGCCAGCCAGCTGTTTTCCCAACACAACCCTCCCAGTCTCATCTGGAACTCTCTCAGTTTCGTATTGTTGGAAAAACTTGTGTCCCTTCGACTGCAAACCACCGGCAATGGTGAGCATTCATTTCACTCTCTGTTCTGTCATCTTAACACAAGACTGAACAACTGGAGCCCCAAGCTGGTCGTATCAGCACTCCGGGAGTTAGAGGCAAACATCTGGAATTTATTTGTCAGAAATAAAATGAATGACATCTTTTCAGGAGTTTTAGCTTGCACCTGTACGTACAAATCTCCATGAGGGCCAGTTATGAATAAATGTAACCAGGAGCAGAAGGCAGAAGGCTCAGATTTTGAGCCCTTTGGCTCAGTCCCTGTCAAGGGCCCCAGGAAGAAGGTTGGTACTAGGATGCCCTGGAGACAAAATTTGCTGAGCTCTCCTCTCCCACTGCAGGATAAGGAACAGACTGTATCAGGCTCGCTGGGCCCCCCATGCCGGCAGTGCCCACGTGCAGGCAGCTCTGCAGAGAGGATGGGGGGAGCACAGCTCCCCTGGTGCCCTCTCCCCAGTGACGCAGAGCTCTATCCAGCCTTACAGTCCACACAGGCAACCGGGAGCTTTGTCCAGCTTTGCCACAGAGGAAATGTAACCCTGAAGGTTATTTTTGTTGGCTGCAACATCATTTAGAGGTTCAAACTTCAGCTGAAGCTGTGAAGGAGAATTAAAAAGAGCACAGGAGAAATTTAAGGGGACAGTTCTGCAAACAGAATAGTAATGGAGGGGGGGCAGAGGTCAAAAGAATCAAACACCACCACTGTTATCAGATGGGAAGGCACAAAGATACAGGATGAACCTCAGAAAACACGGAGAGGAGGGAACAGGGAATACACAGAGAGGAAGAAGGGCAAGGGAGAAACAAAGAGATAGAAGCCCCTGCCAATTGTTTGGATGAAGTGTTACCTTTGCCTAGGCACTGAACTCATTGTCTGCAGCCGTCTCCTTTCCTGCTTCTTTCCTGAGCCTCCCTCAGCACAGACATTGCTTGTTCCAAATCGGAAGGTGACTGATGTGGGTCCTGCACTGTGGGCAGGTCTGTACCAGGGACTAGATCAGCTTCTTTATTTTCACTTGTGCAGAGTGCAAGGTTTGCACTGCAAGCGTTTAACTGACTGAAGTGCAAGTCAACCACATCTTATCCAACCTGGCAGCCTGTCTTGGAAAATGTTCCTGTTCAGGCATTAGCATGGTTTTATTGAGACAAGCCCATCCAAAATGCAAGCACACACCTGGTGATGTAAGGCAGAGGCACACAGGTACCCATGGCTGGGTACTGCATCCAGTCCATTTCTCCATACACCGACTACGGGCCCCATTAGGGATGCAGGGTGCTGCAAGAACAGGAACTTGCAGGGGAACCCTCTTACATTCCTTTCTGGCTATAATGGAAGATACTCTGAGGCAAATAGCATTTTTGTCTCTGCAGAAATCCAGGCATCAAGACGTCAGAAATGATGACAAGAACTCAGTATTTTAGTGAGGTGACAGCCCACATGCTCCACACTCAGTGCTTCACACACTCAGACTATTTCCAGTTACTGCAAGCATCAGTGAGACAGTGCAACAAAACTGAATTTAGTAGAGAAAGGCAGTCGGCAAAATGTTCTGGCTGCACCTTAATAAAAACCTTCAAGAAATAAAGACAAACTCAATGCCCCCAATGGTGGGACAGTTCCTACAATCCACTGCAGCATACCCTGTAGTTCTGTCTGTCATCAGATACTCCTGGACTTTTTCAGTGCTCTGCAAGTTGACTCCAAATGTTCTGTGATGTGGCATTTTTCTTTTTCTTGTGTTTGGTGGGGGTCTTTTAATTTTTTTTTTGGGGGGGAGGGTTGTTTTGTTTTAATAAAGGACCTTAGGAGAATCCTTACAAGAATTGTTTTCATGAGGTAATCAAATGCTCTTTGCCAAGTGTACAAGCTCTTTGGAGAAAGGAAAAACTGGAGTCAGGGACAGAGTAACATTAAGCTGGGAGGAACCACTTGGAGCATGACAGACCTACAGAAGAGAGGGGAGCACAGGACTCGGGTACCATGAAGCACACCCTGGAGCATGCCCTATTTCTACAAAGGTTAGGTGGTGCTCCCTCTTGCTATGGACGACAGGAGGCCAACGTGACAATGTTGGTGCTATCAATGAAAGTGCCCCAAGCTTTGTCTGGAAGAGCTGTTGAACTTAGTGAGGTCTGCTCTGCTGATCGCTGGTGCTTGTCCGAGTGGAAGTTACTGACCCTGTGGCACTGGCCAGAACACAAAGCAAACCAAAAACGTCAGGGGATCAGCCCCCTGGCAGAGTGTCAGCGCTCCTGAGCTCAGCACCAGGCTGCTGCTCTGGCAGCAGAGGAGCTATTGATGAACACGTTGCTGGCAGCTCCTCTGCCTGCAGAGCTACAGCACCAGCAGCAGAATGCTGTGAATACCTGACAGAGGTGTTTTCACACACACATCACACAGCACCACATTATAAACTATTTCAGGCTGCTTCAGGAAGCTGCTAACACAAACTCATGGAAAAAAAAACCCAAAAGCCATTAAAAACCCCCCACAGCCTGAAACAAGTATTTTATCACTGCTCAATGTTTGAACTGTCAGCTTCATCCCCCTGGCAAGTAGGCAGCTCCAGTTCACAAGTGAACACCTACTTTATTTATTTAGCTCTGCTGCATTTAACCTTACATCCTGTCTGCTGGGTGCATCCGGCTCCACGGATCTCCACGCAGCAAAGCCTGAGCATAAGGTGGGGGAGCTGCTTTCCACAAGCCAAAAAACAGGAAATTTGATGACATTGTTCAGTGAGCAGACGTCAGCAGAGAGTGATACAAAAGAGTAAACAACTTCCTAGCAGCAGCAGACAAATGGGCCGGAACTACTGGAATCCTGTGATGTCTGGTGTGTTTTGCATGAAAATTACCGTTTCAGTGAAATTGGGAGAGATCTTTCGCTGGTGCAAACTGGAGCTGCTCCCTGGAAAACTAGGAACTCCACCAGTTTTGTCTGCTTCATATCTGACTCCAGGTCTTTACCTTTCTGATCCTGAACACGTGGTTTTTGAGAATTCATACTGTTGATACTCTACATATTTTGCAAATATTCTCGTTATTTTAAAACACACAAAGGGTTGATTTGAGTAGAAAGGATCAGCTTCAGTGCAAGTATGGAAGGCAGTAGCAGTAATGCAGGTGCCACTTCATTATGATCATATCTATGCAATGGATAGATGACCTGTAATAAACTTATGACCTATAATATTCTTGTTTAAATTCTTCGATATGAAGGAAGCACTTTGCTGGTGGAACCACGCAGTAGGCATGGCATCTCCTTTTTGGATTTCAGCGTTTGCTTTGTGGAATCTGCTCTCCTGTTTTCCAGCTATGGGCGAATGTCAAACGTGATCCAAAAAACCAACCTCTCAGGTAGGCATGCAATGACTCGAAGCCAGGGTACAGGAAGGAAATGTAAGGGAGGATATTTTTGCTCAAACAGAATGCCATTCTGCCCATCTCTGTCCAGTTTAAAGGTCTCTTAACTGCAAGAAGTAATATTTGACCAGTGACTACAAAAATGGAGCTTCACTAATGAATTCCAGTCAACTGTGTCAAGAAAGATGGTAACCCCTGGAAAAACTCTCTTGCCTACACATCTATGTGTAAAGAGACCACCAAGGCACATAATTTTGCCTTTTGTACCATCACTTTCAAAGGGTTGGAGAGAATTAAGTCCTACTCTGAACAAGTTAGTTCTCAAACTGTTGACAAACAAGACAGACCAGGACTTAGCTGGGGCTTTATGACCTGGAAACATCTGGGGACCTTACAGAAAATACACAAGGATGTTCCCCAGGGGGATGCAATTCGGTAGGTGCCGAACCCAGGACTCTCATCTCACCCAGGTATCCCCTCTAGCCAAAATCTAAGCAGAACTGACTCCTAAGATGAAAATTAGCAGCTAAATTTAGAGCTGTCCATAGGACTGCCCTACTCCCAGTAACAGAGAGAGAACAACAGGAAAGAGCCAGATGCTTCTTGGCTCTCCTTGCCAAATCCTCCTCTCTTTGGAGACAAAAAGGGTGCTACGTAATCCTGGGGAGGAAGACACACCAATAACCATGTCAACGCTGCAGTCAAATGACAAGGCAAACACACTGGGCCAAATCCATCTGCAATATAACCAGTGATGAGAGCAAACTTTGTTCTTCCTAAGTCCTGGCAAGCAGCTACAGGCTAACAACTGGCTAGGCAAAAATAAATAAATGCATGCACCCAAAGAGCAACAAACGCCAGTAAAACCCAGCAGGTCTATAAACAAAACAAACTGCTTTTCACTCATCACTCTACCTACATCAGAATCTTCCTGGCTTCAATTAATTTTTTCTTTCAGCAGAGGATGAGTTTGCACCAGTTCTGTCATTCTTCCCTGACTCCTCGGTTTGAATCTAACAATTAAGGGCTTAGAAAACAAACTCCCCTCTGAAGCTAATCATTCCCAATCCTCTTCTATCTTTGCTTACATGGTGAAATTAGAAGCATATACATCACTAGCAAAAACTTCCAAGAATAAGCAAATCAACCTGGAGGAACTCCAAAGTGTTTATCAGAGAATGATATTCACCTGGGTGTGCCAATAACGTCAAGAAGCCACTCGTGTCAGAAGACAGGTTTTCTGCAAACCCCACACGGCTTCAGGATGAAATCATTCTTTTGCTGCAACTCCCCTTCCAAGGTTTCCTTGCACTGAGGCTTATGGCCAGGGCACGGCTGGGGAAGGAGACCTTGCTCTGCCCTGCAGGAGCAGCGACGGCCGTGCTGTGACACGACCCGAGTGGAGATACACGACTGTGCGAGCCTGTCACCCACACGGCCCACTTCTTTAGGGCCTTCCATTGCTAGGTTCTGATTTATACCACTAGGGGTGGCCAAAGGCAGGCAGCGTGTGGCTTTAACTATAAACGAACCCATGGAACCCCACTGTGTGCGGGCACAGAGTGAGCACAGCATCCCAAGGGTGGGTGGCTGTGCTGAGCTCTCTGAGCATAGGGGTTGGTTACTATCTCTTCTTGACAGGATCTGGCAGAAAGGACAGCAATTTCTACAGGAATTCCCTCCCCCTTTTAACGGTCTGAGGTCCCAAACTGCCAGGTATGCCACGAAACACAAAATGTTTTCCAGTTCACTCCACAATGCCTCACTGCTAAGATTGATTCAGCAGCCACAGTTTCCTGCTTTTTCCTGGGCACCTAAGCCGAGAACTCCTTTTGACTTTCTGTGCCTGGGATCAGTCATTATCACCCATGTTCAATTAAATTTCTACATATGATTTTATTTCATGGTGGCGTATTTTAAAAATTTACTGCTTCAGTGTAACGTAAAAGCACCTTTTAATAAGATTAAATGAGCAATAAAAACCCAGCCTGGATTTAGAGGGGAGTGAACCTGAAGACCACTAACTACGGTATTTCCTCAATTTTACACCTATTTCGGGTCACTTTACATCAAATTAGCAAATGGACTAAACTTAAATATGTTCTGATACAAAAAGAATGCTTGTCAGGAAAAACGAGAGCTCCAAGGGTTTGATGCACCTACCATGTGCCCATCCACAAAGGGGAATGTGTTTCTTACAGGATCACTGCACAGTGGTAAGCTTTGTCTCTGTAGAGATTTAGACATATGGCTGAAGTTAAGACTTAAATTAGAATATTCCTCTTTGAATTGAGAAATGATCTTTCTGTGCAAATGAATAGTGTATTCAGTGTGAATAAAGCTGCTGCTATTGCACAGTTCATCTTATCTACTGATGTAATTTCCTCTTAGCTGCTTCTGTAATATTAATAATCGCCATACAGCCAAAGAGGTCATACACTAGGAATGTATACTTAAAAATTCTTCGACATCGCGGAAGAGTTGGAACAAAAAAATCTGTGTTTCTGGCTACACCAACACACTGAGTGACTTGCAAGAACGTGACGTTACATCATTTAAAGGTGGGGATAAAGAAACCTGGCTGCTCAGGGGAAAAAGACTCCAGACTGCAAGAGAAATGCAACAACTAAACGGAGAAAGGAAAATCACGAAGGAGCAGTGAACCTAAGCTTCCTTCATAAGCATAAGAAAGGGCCATAAATAAAGTAATCATGCTGATATAGCTAAAGTGTCACACGCACAAAAAAACCCCATTATTTGATTTATGGGTTCAGGACTTTTCTTATGTGATCCTTGATAAGGTAATTCTTGTTTTAAAGCTGGTTTTCAGCAGCGACTTCTCTTTCCCTGAGCACAACAGAAGCAGCGTCCTGAACCCAGCATTTTCAGCACTTGATGCACAGACACTCCAAGGGTCCCCACTTACCCACCCAGCTGAAGAGCAGAGAAAGGAAAACACACAGGTGCAGAAAAATTGATGTTTTTAAGGACACTGGTACCTTTTAAGGTACAAAGCTGGAATATTTTTTTTGCCATGAGTGCTCTGCTTGGCGGGACTGCAGCTCTTTCCTGGTGCTAGGCAGTTCAGCTCCATGCACATGAATGGGAGCAGAAGAGGATAATGAACCTCTACCATGCCACACTCACACAGTTAAGATGCCAGCACTAAAAACCTGGAAATCCTCACCACCTTTCTGACTCATGGAGGAACGCAGGAGCCTGTTTTTCAGACCCAAAGGAGCTTAGGAGACGGGAGAACTCAAAGAACTGGCTACCTGCTGGTAGTGGAGGGCAATTTGGGAGGGTCTGCCCCTTGAGCTTCAACAGGATACCCACACTAACACACCAAGGGAAATGGGTGTATGTGAAAAACGAAGTTCACGTTTAAAAAAGAGAATTCAGATGTTCTTTAACATCTTTGATGTGTAAAAGCCCTTCATGTCACCATATATAATTCTGAATCAAGCATTTCTTCTTGAAAACAAGGAAAATTACTTTCTAGTAAAAAGCAATCGTTTCTACATGGAAAATTTAAAAACTAGATCAAATACTAGATTAAAAAAGTAAATTTAAGGAGACAAGGTCTAGGGCATTTGGAGTGAAGAGACATTACAGCCAATTAATTAACTCTCAAGAAATAGCCTCAAAACACAGTAACTGGAAGCTTTCAAGATGGGCTGATGAAAAAAACCCCAACAGTATGATCTAGTAAAAATAGCAGTGATTCCCCAGAATATTACAGAAGAATTGATATCTCACAAATACATTATTTTCATTTTTTAAATTTGGGTGAATATACGTCTATGACAACACTGTGCTCTTTTATGTACTGGAAATCATTATTTTAAGTAATTTGAAGCTTACTGTTCTGAAAAACTTATTATTCCCTCCTCAGATTTGAAGGCTGGTTAGTTCATAAAGGTACAGGACTTGTTATTTTCCTTTAAGTCAAAGCATTTAAAAGCATTTAAAAAGCCACAAAGAAAGGTTGTAAACACTGTTATGGCAGCTGTATAAGCTACAACTTCTGAGCACTAGTCCAAAATAGTTTGAGCAGAACTTGGGGGAGGGATTGCAGAGGGATGCAGGCACACACAGATAAGCAGTTGGACACAGAATTGTACCTGACAATCCTAACCAGCTAAATCCCAATTGATAGGAAATGCCATGGGAGAGTACAGGCACTGACTTGCATGGAATCTACTCTGTTAAAAACCCAGGCTCTGCATGTCCAGCACACAAACGTATCTTATTACAGTCAAGGGAATTTTAAGTTAAGCTTGTGCTTAAATGCTTGCTGAAACACAGCTTGTACACCAGAAAGTTTATAATACACATTCATTTTCAATCAGACAACCTAGACACTGTAGGAATTACATCTTGCTCTTAGGATTGCACTTGGACTGATTTTGTCAGTCCCCAAAGAGAGAATTCCACTGTTTATTACAAGAGCTGGGATTAAGCATGTACTCTAGTAAAGACACTAGAAACCCTAGCAGGATGTAACTGTATCATTACACTTCTCACAGATATCTCAGAACAAAATACGAATCTCAGTTAGTGCTTACTGACACCCCCAGAGCATACAAACTCATAAAGGTAGTTTTTGTAGATTTATGAACAGAGAAAAGCTTATTGGAAAACATCAGACTAGCCACACTTACCATACTTAATTTCAATGAGGTTCTGGCAAACTAGAAAATATAAAGAAAATGGTTGTGTAATGCCTAATAACTGCTTAAAATGGAAAAAATGTTTCTTTTATCTTGGCTTGTTCTAAGGGGATGGTCAGAGAGTACAACACTGCTTAAATATGAAATCATGCCTATGATCAACTGCAGCTTTTAAAAGCTGTGTACACTACCAGGTTAGCTTGGAACTGTGTTGAAAAGAGAACAATTTCTATTTACTAGGAAGCTGTGATTTTAACTTTACAGCACAAAAGCAATACATTGACTGTCTTGCAACTAAGCCAAGTCACTTACTGAGGGGATCTCTGCCTTGGGCAGGGAAGGCTCTCTCAGTCTCAGGTAAGGAATCTCGAACCTGGAAAGGCATCCCTGCACAAAGGGGGAGTCAGGGGTGCTGCAATTCAGCTGCAGCTGAGGCAGAGCTCAGATTTGGCTGATCCTGATGGATTAATAATATTTATATTTATAGAGTGAAGTAGCTGGCTGTTGGTCAATAGTACAGCCAGGATACGTGGTTTTGGTTTAGCTCTGGTGTCATGTTCTGTACTTCGGTTATCTCGCATTTTTGGGCTTTGAGACCACCTTTCCTGAATTAATACTAATGAAACATTATTCGTCTATGTAGCTACTCAACATTAATTAGCATAAACTTCACAGAGAGAATTTCATTAGACTTATAGTGTTGTCCAAGTCTGGGACTAAGATTGGCCCAGCTGCACCAAGGCTCCATAAGGAGCTTAGAAAGCAAGGGGGTCCACTCTGAACCTCGTGACTCAACAGGAAGGTCTGTGGTCTCTGTGTGAATCATACCAACCAGATTCTAATCCAATTTTCCTTTGTATGTCTCTTCTGTGCAGTAATTAGTAAGGTGAACCTTGCCATCAAACTTACTGACCCATAGCAAACTCCTGTTAAATTTTATTAAATACCATCACATCTATTGAACTATGTCAAATTATTATTTCACCTTAACTAAACATAGTGCTGCTTCTGTCTTTTGAATGAGGTGCATTCTACTCATCCCCAACAGCCAGAAGAGCTGACATTCCAGGACAGGATAAGAGCAGCTAATTCTGTGTCTTCATTCCAACATTTCTGGACACCTTTTTGGGCCCCAGAGCTTTTGTGACAGGTACCGAAGGTCTAAGGCTGTCCTGGGGTTAATGCACCCCTTCTCAATTCAGCATATTCTCCACCTGGATCCTGTCCCTGTGACAGATGAAATCCATCCCTTTCCTTTGTTGTTTGTCCTCAGACAACAAAGAAATCTCACAAAGGGTCAAAATGTATCATCTCTGTTGCCAGCTAACAATTCCTTATCGCCATTACTCATTTATTCTGTTTATGTTTTCTTATTGCCATAGTAACAACACAGCTACAAAGGGCCTGCATGAAATAAATCAATGGAGTCTGCAGAAATGAAAGCTGCTCAGTTAAACAATGGCTCGACTCGAGGGGAGAAGGTGAGGCACAAAACCTGCAACACATTAATGCTGGGCAGTTTTTTATCACGCAGTGTCTAAGGAAAACTTTTTTTTAATTAAAATCTAATAGGGAATGTAATACAAGGAGGAAGACTTGAGTGAGATGGTCATGAGTATTCATCATTGTTGCAACATATTAATTAAGCGTTGATATTACACGCAAACGTCAGAAATTTGGCCTCTAGCCTAACGACCCTGCAGTCTACAAGAAACAGCCCTCAATTCTTCCTCATACCAGTGTCCTCCTTCTATATGAACAGCTTCACCGCATCAGATGCAAGATGTCCACAATCTAAACTTCGCAACAGACAACACCTACTCAGAAAAATAATCTGTTAATGGTGATCTGCAAAACACTTCAGGGAGAGCATGGGGGGAGGCTGTTATACAAAGGGCATGTAGGCAAGTTCTGTGCAGTTTGTTTTCGTTTTTAACCTGCTCTCCCTGGTTTTCCCTTTACTACAGGTCTCAAAATATGTATTTACTGTTAGTCTTTGTACTTATAATTAAGTGCATCACAATGCTGATACACTAACAAAGATGCCCAGAAAGAGAACGTTCAAGATCCATAGATTTTCATCTAAACACAGGTGTTTTGCCCCATTTGAGATGTCCTGGTGTCTCCCACATGATCTTCCCTCCTGGTCCAGAAGGCTGTTTGTCAGTCGTGTGCTACGTGCACTGTGCGGCAGCCCAGGAGGATCGATCGAGGTCCAGCAGGACCAAGTGGCTTAAGAATCAAAATCTTAGATGAGGAGATCTAAATCAAGTCTCTCTTTGCTGAATTTGCTCCTTGTAACAGTCTTTACCACTGCCCTTGCAACAGGAAAGCCTCAAGTGCCTCTTCAGCTCTGCAGTCCCATCAGCTCGGCTGTTTATGTTTTTTTCTATCACCAGTATATCCAGCAGCCCTGGGATGCTGCCTTGCTGGGTCAGCTGAACACAAAGGTGGGCAACACCTTACAGATCAAGTACATGACACAGAGGGAACAACGGGGACAGGTGGATGGGGTGTAACACGGGGAAAAACAGCACTTGCAGAGTGGAAGGCAGTGCTTTCCACAGACTGGAGACACAGCCATAGGTAACTGGGTCTGGCATGGCTGCTGCTGTCAGCAACACTGGCAAGCCTGCAGAGCAGCAAATAAGCCCAAGCAGGTATCAACTCACTGTGAATAAGTTTAGGCTTGAAATAAGAAGGATTAGAAACCCTCAGAAAGAACAGCGTTCTAAGAGAAACAGGGAAAGGCTGGGAAGTAATTAGTTTTGAGACAGCACAGGATGCATTTATGAAAGACATTTAATGCTGTGGCTGCCCATAATAGCAGAGGACTGACCTTCACGACCCAGGTCATCCTCCTACTCCAATAACTGTGTATGTCCCCGGAACACAGAAAAGGCCAAAAGCCTTTGTTCAAAGAGCTTTTGCCTCGATGTGCTTGTTGTGTGCTTAATCCACCTCTACAGTGGCCAGAGAAATAGTGAACAAGTGGTATGAAGAAAGATTTTTAAGTCCAAGAAAATGCATTAAGCAGAAACAGAGTAAGTCACTGTATCAAAACCCCAAACGTGTTCTATTGGAAATTCAACTTTTAAAATCTTCCATCCCCAACTCCAAAGCACAAGAGCACAAAAGTGATTGGGGAACCAAATCTCCCGGTTTTATGGTTGTCATTAAACAGGTCATAAAAATTACTGACTCTGGCTCTTTACGTCTTTAATACATTAAACATAATTACAACCATGCCCTGACTGAAAAGTAATCTCACTAGTCAGCATGTGATTTCAGGGTTTTGAAGAAAAGCAACTGCTCAGCAGCACACAGAGCTCACTCAGCCCAGAGAAGAGGAGCAGGCAGCTGCACAGCCACGTGATTGTGAGTGCATCAGACAACACAGCTCGTGCAGTCCTCCGGCCTGGGCTAAAATCCTTCATTACTATCATTACCTCAACAGGTAGCCACTCCTGGAAACTACAGGAGAGTTGCTTGAATTCTAAAGAAAAAGGGAAGAAATAAGGTTTTTCAGCCAGTTGGGAAGGAAAGCCCCAGAGACACCACACACAGTATAAAGAAAAGCTGAACTCCCTTCAAGAAGAGCATTTACAGCATGCTGTAAGTGACCTATTCATTCCTGCTCCACACAGAATTCCCAAAGGTACTGAAGGGGGAATGGGACTGAGTCAAACATTAAGACAAAACTTGAGAAATTACTTCCAGTTCCGGGTGCCTTCCATTTTGAGAACCTCAGGTGACACTCCTACAGCTGATACTCAAAAGGGCTGCAAATTCACTGTTTATTTTCTTACCTGGCCAGGCAGTTTGATTCTCAGCTTGGCTGCTCCACACACAGTGAGTCTGTTAGATCTGCTCTGCCAAAGTAAAGCAAAATTCAGAGACCTCGAGTTCCCTTTCCACAGGAGAGGCTACCTTACTTTACATCTGTCCAACTCAGCTAACTCTCCTTAACACTACAATGACTACAAACAAAATTGATCTTAATTACCTTAAAAAAAAGCAAAGAATTTAGCATCAATCCTCAGAACGAGAAGCTTTATTTTTTTCTGTTTACAAGTTCTGTAAAGCCCAGTTCAAAGTCAGCTTCCAAATTAATTGAAAGGCACCCAAATGACATTTCAAAACTAAAGCATAGACGGCCCTTGGTGCAGTCAGCATGCTCAGTGAGAATGGGATAACTCACCATCTATATAAACCTTAGAGCATTTCTAGATTATAAAAACCCCCAACATTAATCTTTGAAAGTCCCTCTTCAAAATCACATCATCCACCCTTGGAGTTAATGCCACATGAAAGTCTTCTCTTATTTCCTCTTAACATTTCATTCAAACTGCCTCACTGCAGCTTTAAAAGCTCTTCCATCAACACTTATTTTTGAAAATTGTAGTAATTTACTTTCAGCTGAGATCATATATAGTAATCTGCTTGTTACCTCTTTGTTAGAGTGTCCCACTGTGAATGCATCAGCTGCATGAGGTACTGCTTCTCTCCTTCCCATTTCAGGCATTTGCAATTTTATCAGCTTTTGAAGAAGCTGGGCTGGGCTTTGGCAGTGAAGCAGAAAAGAAACTGACTTTCAAGGACATGCAGTGTGAAAACCTCAGCAACTTTTTGTTCATAAAAGTCTATTCAGGGATGTGGATATTTAAGATCTTCAAAAGCCTCCCTGTTCACTTTTAGGTTCTTGTGGGGTTTTTTTTCCACATGGTTCAGTATCTGGACCATAAAGCAGATAAGACTATTTGACAAGAATATTCATCAATACTAAGCCTTTTTTGTACGTACATTGATATTACCATATCAACCTTATCAAACAGCGTTACCACATCAAAGGCTTACATTTGCTCATAGCAAAAAACTACCTATGTCTCATTTTACCCTGGAACAAAGATATCAGTGCTATACGCCAGCAGAAACATTCTTCTTCACTTGTCAGTCAAGGTTAAAAGGGGATCCCCATGGCATTTGCATCACTCAAGTCACGGCCAATTAAGAGAGGAGACTTTCTCTTCCTCATCCTCATTTTCTGGCTGCAGATGCTTCAAGACTGAAGCAGCAGGAGGCCCAGAACCAGCACTCATCTCCACGGGACACGTCATCTGCCATGGTCTCTGTGGGCCGCTTTCAGCCCCACAGCTGAGCAGCACCGGACCCCACTCCACCAGACCCTCAGCACCTTCTTTCTGCCCTGGCCCTGGACAGATGAGTGTCTCCGCAGATGGGAACTCCTGCCCTGAGCTCTTCAATCCACCTCAGCATTTCCTGGTTACTCATTCTTTTGTTCTTTGAGGAATGATTGCCTACCAGCTCCTGTAACCGGGTCATAACTTCCCATCTGGCAGAAAAGCAAAGCGGCCTTCCGGCACGAGTGCAGGTAGTGCTGCAGTCTAGTGACTTCCCTGAAAATCAGTCTGCCTGCTTAGCCTCAGTCTCTCCTGTCCTATTGCACTAGAGAAATATTTCTTCCCATTTCTTCCTAGCCTCAAGCAGCATGTCATCCCCATGGCATGGTCCCTTTAGCAGATAAAACAGGTTTTCCAGTTAAAGGCTGAAAACTAAATTAGAGAAGAAGATAAAAATTCACACGTACCCAATTAATGATCTTTGGCAAAGTATTGCTTGAACACCATGATGGGGTTTTACAAGATTATTGTTATTGTTTGGCAAAGCTTTTAACTGACTGTTACATTATTTTTAATGAGTAGTAATTAAGGGGGAGTTTGCTACTGAATTTTAATTTGAAAGACATTTTTCTTAACACATTGGTATATTTAACTGGCACACGGCACTCCGTGTGAATGCACGCACACAGCAAGGTACACCTTTCCCACCAGCAACTGCTGGTTACCCGAGTGCATGTGGTCGTAAATTTCCAGAAAAAAAAAGAAGGAGACAAGCAGAACAGGAAGGAGACAGTCACAAGACACAGGGCCAGCTCTGAGACTAGGCAGTAAGATCCATCGCTTAGCGAGGTCTGCCAAGAACAGGAAAGCAAGAAGTAATGAATCACAAACAGCTGGGGGTAGGGGGGAGTTTTGGACTGGTTCCTTTCTGACCCAGTCACAACCAAAGCAAAGTCCACGTTGCCAGGCCAGGGGAACAACAGGAGGAGCCTGACACTACTTCGAGGCAGGAGCCCAGACGTCCACGGACCTTGGAATGACTTGCAAAATCCTTCAGTGCTGCAAACCGTGTTTACCATACTGAGAAACGCAGTCTTTGAACCCGTTCCCACCTTGTCTTACCACAACCAGTGGTGCCTCAGCGTGAAACAGAGCATCTGCTAGCACGGATGTCTCCCTTCCCCTCCCTCCGCCTGTGCCGTATCAGCTCAGCTTGAGCTGATCACACTAGGAAACAACAAAGACACAAACCTAAACCTCCCTTGAAGGAGATGACTTTTTGTCTTCCTAAGGAGACCTGAGTGTGAAACAGGAGGCCCTGATGCCAGGAAGGATCAGTCCTTTCAGAATGCGGCGGGAGAGGCAGACCCGGAGGGCTGTTTTCCCCACTCCTGCACACCTTGCCCTCCACAAGGCAGGCGAGGGTCAGGCTCTGCTGCAGAACAGGGAACAGTTGGGCACCGTGCCCTGGGGCAGGACAGTTCACGGGGAGGTGAGGAGGAGATGCTTCAGGAGAGCTGGGTCAGCAGGGTCAGGGCAGCCACGGAAGCAAGCACTCCTCCTGCTCACTGTTTGCCATACTTTTGTTTCCCTTTTTCCTCACTGTCTGCCTTTTCTCTCCTCCCTGCCTTGTGTTTCAGGGGTTTCTCTCTTTTCTTTTTTCCCTGCCTCACTCTCACTATCTCTCCCATTCAGTCCTGTTTATTTGCTCCCCTTCTCAAGCATCCATTTGCCCTCATCCATTTCCATTAACCAGAGATGGATGGAGGTCCCAGCCAGACCGGTAACAGCCTCAGCAGTCAGTGGCAGAGCTGCAAGCCTGTCCTGTGGCCACCCACAGCCTGTACCACCCAAGTCCCCACCAGGCAGTGCACCCAGCAGGGAAACAGCTGCTCCCACATAAACCTGTTGCCTTTCACTGTTTTAACATTTTGAGTGCCTTTGCTTCTCAGCTCCATCGCCATAGCCAGGTATCATCCTCAGTCACGCCCTTTTCCTTCACAGGGAACTTCTGCTACCCTGGGCAGCGCCCAGGAAAGAGGATCTACCACAAGCAGATTAAACTGGGATTTCCCTCCCTTTTCAGCTGAGCCTGCTCTCCCTGACCCACAGCTGGTGATGCTGGCAGACATGCCAGAGACTGTCACCCCTCCAGCACAGCTGCCCTGCAGCTCCTAATCCCCGTCCCTGACTGCACACAAAGCCTCCATCTCTGGCAGCAGCCCCAGTGCTGGGTTAGTTGCAGGCACAGACCAGTTTAACACTTACAGTCTCTATGTCAGTAGCTGCAGTGGACTGTGATGCCTTTAAGCTGTAAAAGACCATCGTATCTGTGCCCTCTTGAAGCTCCAAACTGAAGTCTCCCTTCATGAATACTCCACAACTCGTTATCAAGAGGAAGGTTTGATTTGTAGAAAAGTATTTTTCGCTTATTCCCAGACAACACTAAAATCCTGAAGGATTTGACTCTGGAGAAGTCTCCCTCTGGGGAACATGACCTTTGGATAGGGCAGAACAAAGACTTTTTCAGTTTCCTCCATGTGTACAAGGCATCTGCCCGGCTGGACATCAAAGAAAGCCACCATGATGATAGGAATCTTTACTTTGGCAGAAAATGGCATGTAGCATATAAACAACATGCAGACTGAGATGAGAGCTGGCCTGCTGGGGTTATGTGTGCTGCCTGTGACTCCTGTACATGGCCGTGTGCTGGCTTAATTTTGATTTAGTACCTTTGCCTCATCTGTGTGGATTTATTTAGAAAATTCCATAAAGCAATAAATAACTAAATAGCTAAGGGACCTGAGGATAATTGGACACAGAATGCCTCATTTACACCACATATTCATATTCCTGCTGACTACCATATATGATTTGCTGCTAAACCATAGAGATTCAGCAACCCTCTGATCATACTTAATTTGTCTGACAGTGCCTGTTCTGCTGACCTCGGGGGCTCCCTGCAAGGCCTGTTCTCCCAGGCTCCCAGAGGGGTGGGCTGAGCTGGCTTGAATGAGGAGCATCACATTTACTGCAGGCTGGGAGAAGGTGAGGGCTTTGCTCGTGGCTGACATGTGTCAACTTCAAACCCACAGTAAGGGCATTTTTAGGAACAGAACTGCCTGGGTGCTTTTGTCTGGCACTGACTGCGCTGTGTCACCTGGACAGAGGAGGCACGTGAGGAGGGCGAGGCCACATAAAACTCGTTTATGACAGCGAGTCCACGGGGCATTAGGAATTGGCTAATTAGAAAGGAAGGATCTGCATGCACACACACATCTTGCTAATTGGTGATTATGGGAAAGAAAGGATCGAGGAAATGCACGGCAGCTGAACAGGATTTTAAGACGACACTAAAGAGACAGAAAGACTCTTCCTTCAAGGCCCTGTAAGCATAAAAGTGGCAGATATGCTTGATAAGAGCAGCCCTGCCCCTCTGTGCTGCAGCTGCCCTTCCATGAACAGAACTGTGAAGTTCATCTGGAGTTCAGGGGAGAGGATGGACCTCAGCCACCTCGGACCTCAGGAACAGCCAACATCGTGGCAAGAGCCCTCAAAAATATGCTGATTTCTGTTTCAATTCCCACCAGAGGACAATGCCCCACTGTGCAGATGTGAGTTCACATTCACATGGGATAATTATTGGGGAGAGTTAGGGATCCATCAAAAGCTCCAGAGAGCCACTGGCACCGTGAATTCCTGTGTGGACCATGCTGACACAGTAAAGACAAAGAGGAAATGGATTACAACTCTGTACAAATACCCCAGTCAGGGAGCTCCACTCAGACTTCCCTGAGAGTCTTCTGACTTCCATGGTGTTTATACACTGACTGTGGCTTTTTCCACGAGGCTACCAAGCTCTCCCTCCCTCAGGCAGACAGTGTCTTTGAAGTAGTGTACAATAAACTGTGTAAAATTGTCCTCCTTTTTCATTTTTTGATCAAGGAGGACAACAGATCCTTAAAACACAGTATTAGACCTTGAAAAAAAGAAATGTTCCATGCTACAAAAGCAGCCTTTTTAGCAAGCAGACCAGCTCCAGCAGTCTGTTCCTGCACACAAAACCTGAAGCACAGGTAAAAAAGACAAAGCTAAGATGCAAAATAATTAAGCAACAGTAAAATGTAGCACCAGTGAAAGCAGCAAAAACTTTTAAGCTGACATCTAAGACCGAGCAGCTGAAGCTCCCTCCCCAAGCTGAGCGTCGAAGCATACAGGGCTCGTACACCAGAAACAAGAACTGTCCCAGGAGAAGATGCAGAGCCCTGGCTTTGCACCGTTCACAACCCCCTTGTGCAGTGCTCTGCTGCACACTCACCCCAGGGGCCATCTGTTATCCTCTGCTCAACAGCCACCATTAACTTACTGTCACTGGGAAAACATTTACTTATTAAAATACATGGAGCTGGCTGTTCTTCCTGCAAAAGAAAGCTGTTCCATAAACATAAGGACTTACTTCCAAACCTCAGCATTCAACACTTGCTTTCCTGCCTGTTCCGGATTCTTCCATTTTTAAAATCTCTTCTTGTGATACAGAGTTTCAGGAAGAAACAATTTATTCAATAGTTTGCTTCTGGTCTCAAATAGCCCTGATTAATAAAAAGATCAAATCAGCGTTCCCTAAGCTACTTGTCAAAGTGGAAGAGGAAAATTAAAAACGTTCCCATTTTGTGCCAATGACTGGGTAGAACAGCCTTCTTTTTTTTGAGATTTACTCCTCACCTCCCCCTCCATAACATTATTCACTCATGGTATGTTTTTTCACAGACTGGGACCCTTGCTCATGTGAGCACTTGTGCACGAGTAGCACACTTTATCTCAGCAGGATTCATTCAGAGCTACGAGCCTGCAGAAATCAGGGCCACGGCTGCATTTCTGAATGCTGCTGCAGTATGGAAACTGCAAAACCCAAAAGACACAGTGTCAACAAAACCTCCAGGTAGAGCAGCTCCCTGGCTCTTGACTGAGATGTGTATCTCTAAAGGACTGCAAATGATGCAATCGTGGCATTTCCACTACTTTACAGCAGCACTTACAACTGGAAGGGCGCTGGCAAAACTAGATTTAAGGTAAGTCATGTTCCCCAGCACCCCTTTAAAAAACACAACAAAGGCAAACAAACAATTTGAGACAAAATAATAATCTGAGCTGACTTTGCAGTATTTGACATGCTTTCAAAACCATTCTGTGTTTTTAGAAAATACTGCGGGTTCTGTACTCTGTGGTGCTTCCAGCGGACACAGCTCTTCCTGTGGTATTAGACCTGGCACTGCCACAAGAACTTTGCCCCTGATTGTCTCCGTGAAAACACCACAAAAAGGAACACTTTCCACCACTGACTGAAAACATCTAAAATATACATCTGTACAGGGATACGTTTATATAATCGGGCAGGAAGAAAAAGAAGAGAAAAATCTCGGAAACAGATGAAAACGCAATGAATGATTTTACTAAAATCAAGTTAAAAGACAGCAAGGATTTGGGGAAGGATTTTTGTTTGTTTGTTTGTTTTTGAGAGATTCCAGTCAGGCTCAAAAGCTTTGCTCATTTTTAGCTGGTGGATTTGAGCCAGAGCCTTTCCTTGGCTCTGACTCAACTCTACTCTATAGCTTTGATTCACTGAAATCTTGGCTGCAGCTGGGGGAAGGGAGACAAGTTGGTGCTGCTCCTGCCAGGGGCAGGCAGGAATTGGAGGCAGCAACTCGCCCACCACTGTCCCCCTCCCTCCAGCGTGGCATGGGGTCCCTTGCTCCTGGAACCCACTCAGCTACCCCTTCCAGACAGAGCTGCTGGATCACCCAAGCCTCACCAGGTGTTTGTTGAGGTGTGAAAGTGGAGTCGAAGGGGATCAACCCAATTATATCCAGATTACACGGGGTTCAGAGAGGTTCCAGTAATGTCACACCCCCCTGGGAGCTGGTGAGGATGCCCTGCAGCCACAAGCCAGATACCTTCCACACACTGGCAGGGAGCAGGGAACTTGCACACGTGTCCAGGCTAGAGCTTGGCTTTTTCTGTCAAGTACAAAACAGTGTTTGGCAGCACCAGGTCCCCAGCACAGCCTGCCAAAATGCCCCAGCCTGCCCCAGGAGGGGCCAGCTCCATGGATGAGTGTGTTGTTTCTTCAGCTCCCATGTTCACGTATTTGGCCATGGCCTCCTCTGCCGAGGCTCCCAGCAGAAGCCCAGCAGGGTGGTGGTGGGTAACCTGCAGTCTGAGAGCTGCTCGGAGCCCACTGCTCACCCCACACCAACACACCTGGAGGGGACAGTGACGGTGGAGCACAGCCAGATCTAAACTGATGATATAAAGTCTGCAGCTTCCATTCAACTGTTTAGTCATCCAAGTCACATATTTCCCTCTGTGAGCTCAAAAAAATACATTATAGAGAAAGAAAACTGTAAAGGGAAGCAGGTCAGGCTTAGACAGACACGTGTGCTCCAGGGCATGTGGCAGGGAGGCAAGGAGAGACACACAGCTAATTGCAAATTGCTGCCATGGCCGTATTAGTCATGCAACATAAATGCTGTCAAGTAACAAGCTTTATGGGAACAGACTCTGATTTCTCTGGCAATGCCAGAAAGTGGCATTGTGGCTAAAGGCTGTAAATTAAGCATTGTCAGGGTTGACAGAAATTTGCCAAGATCTGTTGACTAGCAGGGGAAATGGTCTGTATTTAAGACCCAGGCTCTTGCTGCAAGCCTGGCTGGCTGCTGCTTGGGATGCCATGGAGGGGAGAAAGCAGAAGGCAAAGAGAGACAGCTCAGTGGCCAAAGCACTCGTAGTCTCAGACTGATTCTGCCTGCAGGAGCCCTGGAGAACTCTTCCTCCAGGTAAAGTAACCAAAATCTAACACTGCTTGGCCAAATACTTTCCTCATTTTGGTGCAAACACACATTACAGTATTTAACCACATTTTACTCTTCTTTCAGCAAACCTCTTTGCTTCCCTCATGCCCCAGTGACGCATCAAAATGGTAAAGGTACAGCTGTGAGCATTAGGCATGCCTTGCTTCCTTCAAAAGAAATAATTTAGAAATTTTTTCAGATTCATTTCTGACTGCAGAAACAGTTGAGCTTGCTCCATGTTGCTGTGCTCTGCACTAATTAGTATCATGACTACAAAATGCCAATTTACAGCTTCTCACTCAGGAAGTTTTGAAGAAGATGGGAGTCTGATATTTTGCTTTCTGGCATTTATCCTCCTCCAAAATGAATCTATTCTTAACACGGAGCCATGTGGTGATGGCAAAGAACTACAGACCCTTTCACCCCAAGTGGGCGATTTCATCAGAATTAGTATCTCTGGACCTACAGCAGACTCGTTTTTGTGCTGCTGTGGGGTTCCTGGTTGTGGGACCTTTCCCAGACTCCCCAGCCAGGCTCCTTTCTGTAGTTTTAAGACAGCAGTACCCAGCCATCCCACTCCGGCAGATGAAAAAGTTCCAGAAGTGTCTGTGTGAAACACCAGCCAGTAAAAATAGATTCTAACAAGCGAAAAATGCAACATTGAGATTAGAGAGTTGCAAAATGGTGAGAGACCATCACTCCAGAGGGGTAGCTAAGCAACAACTGCTTTGTTTTGTAATCTATATGAGGAATAAAAATACCACCAAGTAGAGAGTCAGCCCAGAGAAAATATTCTCTGTTCTGAAGAAGAGCTGGGGCAATGTCAACCAGTCCAGCTGCCTGCAGTGCACGAAAAAGTGTCATCTGCTTCAAACCTGCCATCTCAGAGCTGCTATTGGCAGCCTTGCAACTGACTGTTCAGTGTGTCACATAATGATGGGATGGCTTTAGTGAGGTTTTTGTTGATGATTTTTTTTTGAAAACGTATTTAAGTTAGGTGTGCTATTCTCGAAAAACCTGATAGTGAGTCTGATAGCCTAGACTGCGTTTGCTAACAGAAATAAAGCCCCCTTTAGAAACGACACAAGCTTATATGCTTTGAGTGGGTTAATTAACCTAACGAGCACTACATTGAAACCCTATTAAACCAGGAAGTTCCAAACACTCGTCAAAGGAAACACTGTCTGTTCCAAAGTCAAATGTACTCTTAAGTTCATTAAAAGCCAAAAAACGTCAGTAACCAGCTAAATTCTGCTGGATGAGCTCTAAAGCTCAGGCTGAGATAGGGTGAGACACCATATACAATAAAGAAATGGACAGTGCTGCGTAACTTTTTCAGACAGTACTGAAAACTTTTACCATTTCAAAAGACAGACTCTTCCCCACCAGTCAGCAAGTCCAAGATAAGGCACCAGGCATCACAGCAACACTCCTCGCTCCTTAAGCCTTGGGAATGGCCACTTGACCAGCTAGGAGCCACAAGCACATCTGCTGCCATGCAGCAGGAAGTTCTCCTACAGAGGAGAAAAACACTGAGAAAAAGATAACGGAGGAAGAAGGTGGGTTCAGCCCACTAAACTGAAATTCCTAGATCTTAGATGAACTACACAGTTGATATCAAGGTAGCTTCCTAATTAAATCTTTACAAGGCTGAAATTTTCTTAGTGAACAAACACAGTGATAATCTTTATGGGTGTTTAAGCACATAAAGACAGAGAGGTGACTCATAACTCCTTAAAGCATCCAAGAGAATTGCTCCTTCCTGAGTATTGCTGAAAATCCTGCTTGGTGCTCACATGCATTTCAGGAACCTGTCAAAGACTGTCCTTTAATTCTTCAAAAAATCATCATAGAATGGTTTGGGTTTGAAGGGACCTTAAAGACCATGTAGTTCCAATGTTGGCTTTCAGGCACTTACTAAAATCCTTTTTACTGCTGGACCATTTTGAATATCATGATGTAATATAAGGATATCTGAAAACTGAAAGAGCTTCTCTCATTTTTTCGACCTTTTACATGGATGTAACTCTATCAATACTACTCGAAGAAAAGAACTTGCCCCAACATTTACAGACAGTATTCTCCCTTTGCCATAGGAGCAGAAAAATACAACCACATATTCTTTTAACATTTAGAAACACATTTTGTCCGAATCACAGGGTTGCCCAATCCCTGCTACGTGGTGTCCATGACACGCTTCCTGACACACCAGGACAGGCAGAGGTAGAGACCTCTCCAGTGCGTGTGCTCTAGGGGCCGGGAGGGAAATGTCTCTGAGGAGGAAGATTCTGAACAACCAGCCTCTGAGGAGAGCTCCCGGGGAGGCTGCACAGCCCTCTCCACGCTCAAGCCCCTGATAGTAACACACAGTGTGTAGTTTGGGTGAAGCAGGGTAGAAACTTCTCCTATTTCTAAGGCCCAGGTCTGTCTCTTGCTGAAGTCGGACAGTGATCACTCTGACTGGGACTGGATCCTAAGTAATTGATACCCACGTATTTCTAAGTACTTCAGCCTGTCTTTAAGGAGGCAGGGTCCATGTTTGAGCACCTTAAGAGGTCTTGCCACGATTGTTATTTTCCAGTGAAGACAAACTTTCTGCCTCCATGGCAAAGCAGACCATCAAGTCACTGCTGTTGCTAATGTTGGTTAAACTGAACACAGTGGAAGAAGACAGTAAAATAAAATTACAATTTCCATGTGATGAGCCCAAACGAACAGCCACTGGGGCTATGCCCTTCTCATTCCAACAGATGGAGACAGAGACCTTTGGGTTTAAGCACCATGCCTAATTCTCAAAATCTACAAATTTAGATCTCACCCTAATTTATCCATGCACTCTCCCAAAAGCTTTGGATTCTCACTAGCTTTCTACCGAAGGAACAACAATAATAAGGGAAAAAAGTAGTTACAGAAATATGTATAGAAATAAAATGGAGGCATAAATTTAAAAAAAGGAAAAAAATTATCTTTGTTTTCCCCTCCTATACTACATTACTACATTACACCCAGCCGTAGTCCAAAAAGCAGTGTTAGGATGAGAAGTAACAGGTTTGCTTAAATTGTATTTAACTAACTTAACTAAAAACATTCTTGAGTTCTGGGAAACAGTCTCATAGTTGGAGGAAAAAACACAAGTCAAACATTTTCCCTGTTTATTGTACTTTAAAAGTTTGGATACTCTTTGTGCTTCATAGCTGCTGTTTAAGCAACTAGAGCCAGTGAAGGCTCTGAGGTACTCAGGGCTTCAGGAGAGCATGTCACACCCCCACAATATTCTGGGTTCCCAAAAAGAACCTCGGGAAGTTGTGTCTTTGCATTTCAGCCAGCCGTGGAAATGTTGCAGTAGGCCCTGCTGACAGTGCCTTCTCATGGACTCCAAGGAGCCTGTCTTTCTCAGCAAGGCACAATTCACAGAAACTCTTCGTCTGGGCTATGTAAAGTTCCTGAACTCAAGATACCTTTCAAAATATATTTATCTGATGTCTTTTTTTCATATAGCTCCCTCTGCTCTTTCTGGGAATAGTAGTGAATGTACTGCCATTTGAACCATGACATCTCCCTCCTTTCTAAACTCATCTGTGTAAGCACTTTCTGAGATGTTGCAACTGGCTGTTATTGCAACACGCACTTCCCACCCCCCCCAGTATTCTCTGCTGCTTCCAGGTTGTGACATTCACCAGCAGCTCGCGCCCCTTCCTCCCTCCAAGCTCAAGTGTTTCACCTTCAGGAAATGTCCCGGCTCCTCTGGCCAGCGGGAGAAAGAACACGGGTTGGTTTCTGCACTTGGTGTTAATGAAACAATCGACAGCACTGCCAAGTTTCCAGGCTGACCATTTGCAAATCAATCTGGTGCTGTACGTGCCACGTACTTCTGACCTGTGCAACAACCCGTGCCGTGAAGAAGCAAACAGAGACAGTTCTCCTTTGATACTTGTATCACTCTACTTCCTGAGCATTTGCTGGATCTCATCTGCAAATGGCGGTGTTGATTAAAACATAGCAAAACTTGTTTTGACTATTTAAGGCAGGAGGACCCTGCTTAAAAATCTTTGCCTTGAAGCTAAAAGAAAAACTTACAGTTGTTTACCATATCAGTTTTACAAACAATTTGCAAAACTAGATAATAAATTCAGTGCCTACATATGTCCTGTGTTTCTTCTCTCCAGTAGCTCCAAGCTCTGCACTTTCCTTACTGCTAAAACTCTTTGTTACTGGTTCACCATCTTGACTGTTCAGCTTTTATTTGTCCAGCTTCTCGACCTCCACACTCTTCACTCTGCCCTAAATTGAGCTGCTAAAATCTCTGAATTTCTCCAGTGGTTTCCTGTTACTGTTGCAAACTAAAGAAGCTTCTTCCTCCCTTACAGTACTGCAGATTTTTTCACACCATCTACATCTTTGCTCCCCTCCAGCTCCCCCCATACCACTGTCCCCACTATTATTTTCTCAGCTTTCTACCTTTCCCTCCAGAGCAGCTTTTCACTCCTCTTCAGCCAGTTTATGCAAGACCTTTCTTCTTTTTCGCTCTTTACTCATTAACCACCAATACCCAGATTGTCCCCTAAAGTATTTCTTCAGGGCTTGATTTTGCCTCTCCCTACATTAACTTCTAACCTCTTCAACACAAGAATCCCGTCCTGAGCATAATTTCAGCATTTCTTCACAGGGAAGAAAAGGTTGGAACAAATAACCACAATGCTGTAGGAGTTTCTTGATGATAAATGTATTGAATCCAATTGGGAGTTCCAAGTTTTACATTAGAACACAGGAGCAGCTCAAAACTAAAAATAGAAGCTACTCCACAAAGGCAATCACTAAGGTGGTTACACAGTTACAGGAAGAAATTGTGTGTGGGGGAGATTTTACTTAACTGTAAGCAAATCAGAGATGCACATCTCATATATTTATAGTCACCATGACTGTACTTTTATTTTTTTGCTCAGGTGGAAATGGCACAGCTCTAGATGGACCTGCAAGACAGCTCCCCTTCCTGCAGTGCTGCCACCCTTGAAAAGGTGATCATATCACAGGGGAAAGAAAGAATATGCTTTAATAGCTTCAGTGTAAAAGCAGTTCCTTATTTTTGATTTCTAACACTAAAGTGTTTTTTTCACTTGGCAAATGTTAACCAATTTGATGCTCTTTTTTATGCAGTGACCACAGAAAGCCAAAACAATGGAAAATGACTTGAGCAAGATTCATCAGTCACAAAGAATGATACTTATTCTGGAAGCTCACTCTATTGTCTTTCTTCAGCAACCAGACTACGATTTCACTTGTTAAGCCTTCCTTATTTCTGAAGGCACAGATGAAAACTGAAGCTGGACAAGTTAATAAAAGGCAAGCTCTGTGCTTCACTAGGGACACTTTCGGCTGGTCTAAATCTGCACTTGTTCTAGCGGTGACAGTTCACCAAGGAAGGCTTTTGCCTTCAGAGATGGATATGGCCTTTTTGTTCTGCACTCTGCTTCGTTCCAGAAGGAGTGCTGATTTGGGCAAAACATCCAAAGCATTGTTTTGCTCCTTTTAAAACTCACGTAAACTGCCGAAGAGACAGGTCCAACGGGACAACACTCAAAGCTGAGACTCAAACCGTTTGACCAAACTCCCTGCCAAACAGAACCAACAAAGATGATGCACAGCGATGTAAAACGTGCAAGGTAATAAGCATGACACAGCTGGCTGAAGAACTTGCTGCAATGCACAAATAGGATGTAATGTGACATCTTCAAATACCCCTCTAGAAGAATAAATCATAATTGGTGCCATGCAATTATTCACGTAGAGACTGCTGCAGTATTAAGCTTTCACAAACCCTTGGATTATATCCAGAAAGCAACTCAGGCAATGTTTAAGTAAGGCTACAAAATGTGGGATCAGTAAGTACTACCAAGGTGTCACACATGCACAATAAAGACTCTGGAAACACACTCAAGAGACAACTTTCTAAAAAGATAACAGTGATCATAATCAGCACGTTGTCTTTTACTCAAGCGAAAGATGAATAGATACCGAATTGTATACATTAGGAACACAGATGTCCAAATTTGCCTTCTTTTCTAGCCATAAAATACCACACTGTTTGTGCAGAGGAGAGAATAGATGGAAACAGCCTCACACATGTCCAGAGGTCGAATGCTGAAAAATGAAAGAGGAACCTCCACCCCTTCACCACTCACTCGACAGCCCCTGGCTCCGGGACAATATTCAGAGAGACGGCAAATACAGAGACAACCTGCCACCCGTGCTGAAACACATCCTGTCTCCCAGCCAGACTGCAACGTGGGCACTGCCTAACGTAACATCACACCACGGGCTCAAAGGAGGTGAGCTGAGCCCTGGGCAGAGCCTGGCTGCCGTGGCCCTGCTGCACCTTCAGCTTCCGAAGCGATGACTGTCACACAGAGGTGTCCCACAGACACCCGGGGTACAGAACAGACCTCAGGTCCGTGTGTGACACACAGCCCGTGACAACGACTAAGATGACACAAAGTGGGGCGTGTTTGATTTTTGCGGTAAGAAAAGTGAGCATAAAAAAGTAAGAAAAAGAGATGATGGGCAGCTGAGGAAGGCAGGGTTCAAGTTCCTGGTGTACCACAGAGTTTTCGTGTGACCCCAGTGGAGCTGTTTATTCCCTGCACGCCTCAGCAATAGCTCCGTGGCTGGTGCAGAGGAGAAATACATTAAAAACCGGGATGTATCTGGATACAGGAACACCCAAGAGCTCTAGGACCAGCCTATTTACACGTACAGAAAACATTCAGAGCCAATAACTCAGAAAGCATAAATGCATTGATATTGACAGCAAATTTTACAGTAAGCATAAACAGAAGAAACTACAAGGGGACACAAGAACAGCGATGATTTCCCTCAGCTAATTACACGGCCCTACAACTCCAGAGAAGGTCTTCTCTTACAAATCTAACTTTGGGGGTTTTTTTGTGAGGGATTACAGCTGCCCATAAAACTGACGAGCAGAAGCACGCCCGTGTGCTGTGTCCTGTCTGACCCGGAACGACTGGAAGTGGCTGCAGAGAAAATCGTGGTCACTCTGCAGCTGCAGCCAGCTTTGTGCAGACGGCCAAATGCCATTGCAAAGCTGGGGAGTTTAATTCTCTTCCTAGTGGAAATGGGCTGGCTCGTATAGCCTCTGCCCAGCAGCTAACAAGATACCCTCATTAACCAGAGAGAACACAGCTCACACCCAAGAGCTCACTAGCATTTCTTGGGAGGTTTCAGCTGAAAAAGCAAGACGAATATATTTCACAAGTACATACCAAGGGTTTTAATTTTTGACAGGTTTTGTCTCAAGTGAACAAAATATTTAACAATTACTTTTTAAATGTGAGAGAGATTTTGAGCTCAAACGCTGTAACCTGCCGTACCGCAAGCAAACCATGAATAACTTGTTTAAAAAGTAAATTCTAATTGAAAAGGGGAACATTTGTTTTTCAAAGTGCATTTCTTTGAATTCCTCACTGAGAGGGCAGTTTTAAAAGAAAAATCACAACAGAGAAAAATAGTGCATGACTACTTTTTTGCACCTTACACAACAGCTATAGGTTTTTCTGTGAAAATGTGTATCATGGTGTTAAAGGAAGAGTTATTTTCCCAGTATCTTCATCTTTGTTTTTAAGCCAAAGGAACATGATGTTAAATTCTGTGCAAATATAGCACAAACCACAGCCCTTTGTGCATGTTCTTGAACTGTTTCAAGGAGCCCTAGAGATATCACACATTATCCCATGATTCAAACCTTTAACCTTGAGGGAAAATACACAAAGCAGCTTCAGATTTTTTCCAACTCAATACAGCATTGAAAGTACTGTAACAGCCATTTGATAAACACAATGGAAGTTTTTTAAAGTGAATACATCTCATTTGCCATGTTTCTAGTAAATGTCTCAGTAAAGACTGTTTTAAAATGCAAAACGTAATTAACTACTCCAATATTTTTACTGTACTGATTTGTCTGCTTTAAGAGAAATCCAGGCATGTCTCCAGTTTGAGGAATGCAGTATCACTCGTTTACCAAAAATTGATAATTTTTAGAAGTAAATAAACTTAGGTTTGATCATCCTCTGATATAAAGAATAATGTAAACAAAATACATTTGTCCCGAGTACCTGAAACGATTCTAAGGGCTAATAGAGTGGAAAATCTCCTATAGCTTGAAGAGGGGGGGTACACAAATGCACCCCCTCTGGGCTCATGCAGCTTCTACTGGATGGCATGGATTTAAATTAGCAGCAAATGTTCTGTAACTCACAACCACTTACTAATGTTTGTTTGCATTTAGCAAAATATCTGTTACAGTAACAAAGCTTTCAGGGTAAAACTGTACTGAAATACTTGCAATTAAAATATTAAAGTGTTTCTGGTCATGGTGCCTCACTTCCTTATAAATGAGAGTCTTTAAAACTGAAAAAGGCCCATACCTCCCCTAATATTATACTGCTTTTCAATTCACTTCTATTGCTTAGGAAGTATGTCTGATTCTTCAGGAATGTTAAGGAACTTAAAGTTGTTAATTTTCATTTCATCATCATTCACTCAGGCCAGAAACAGCAAAATAGCAAATTCTCTTTTCCTGCCTTATTCTGAAAATTACCTTCCAAAATAAGCACAGAAGTAATGGTAAAGCCACAACCATCATACATTTGATAAAATAAAAAAGAAAACAGTGGTAGTCTGAAATTATCATTGCCATCATATTTCTGTGGAACTCTGAATTCTATTGGATTACTGACATGGAAAGACAGCTTTGTAGAATATTTTCAGATGTCTGTTATGTGAATGTCGAAAATCAACCTAAAGTTTTAGGGTTTGGTTTTTTTTTTGGCATGAGATACGGGAGCCAAAATATTGTAGCATGACAATAACTTTTAAGAAACTCTTAGTTCTGCATCATTTTTTCACTATGCCAAATAAACATCTGTGATCCACATGAAGAGAAGCTGGTGGTCTCAAGGAAAAAAAAAGAAAAAAAAAGGCTTCTGTGAGTCCAAAGCCAGCATAAAATCAGAGTCTTTCGAGGCCCCAGTGCACAGAGCACACACTCCATCCACACTTACCCTGTCCAGCCTGGGACAGCAGCATTTGCTTTGTGCAAATCTTCACCAGGTAAGAGATTCTCCTGCATGAGATACGGACCCTCCACTGCCACGGAAGGATGGCTGACTACAGAACTGTTTCTCCTCCCACAGCCAGTGCCCCGCACCAGTGACATTCCAGCAAAACAAGGAAACTGCCAACCCGTGTGTGTCCAAGAGCTGTGTCCTGGGGACACACGTGTGACTCGGGAGCACAGCTCTGGTGTAACAACTCAGGCTCAACAGGACTAGGGAAGAAGGCTGCATAAATATATTACGTTTTAGAGCAAGCCAGACACTGCAGAACCACTGCTGTATTTATTTCCTCCTAGAGGCATTAATAATTTACCATCGTTTTTTAAAAAGCAGCACTGGAGCTGCATCACTGCATTCTGAGCAAATTCTAGGTATTCATACAGTTGTTTGTTTTCCTTTGTCTCTTAGTTCAGTCCTGTGTTTCAGCCCCACTGGCCTTTTGTAAATCCCTGAAGATAGCTAGATGGAATGAAACCCAAGGTTTTATTAAGCTACAAAAGAAAATAAATTATGCTGAAGCTCATGTGAATATTTAGAATTTTTTCCAAACACGAAGATAAAGGTGCAGGATTTGTGATGAGATACAGGAAAAAACAATTCCATTAAAGGGCCACTTATGCCCAGAGAGAACATTCAGAAAGTTGATGGGGAAAAAAAAAATAAAGCAGATGACAATGTCAGGGCCTTGAATACTCGCTTGCCTGTCCACCAGGGAAAGGACAGAGCTTTCCTGGGACGTGCTCTCACCTTTTGCACGAATTGAAGTATTTCTGTCTCTCTCAGTCCCCGGCTATGTCCGCGTGGGTTTCCAGCTGACACAGCCCTCGGGCACAAGCGGCAGCCAGATGCAGTGCTGGCTTCTCAGCCGGCACGCCAGAAGCCTCCCTACCTCTGCTGCTCCGGGCGGAGCGTGGGGAGGGCTCTGCGCTGCCAGTCTGTGGTGGGCACTGGTGCAGGGTGCCCGAATCATCCTCACTGCGGTCCTGCTGCTCCCTGGACAGATCCTCTGCAGCAGGGGAGGCACCTGCCCAGAGCTAAGGATGCAAGGTGCATGGGAGGGCGAGAGGCAGAAGGACCTGTCACTGCGAGGAAGCAGCAGGGCAGGGTGCAGCAGCCAGACAAGGCTGCTTTTCTGTCCCAGTGCAGCCCAGGAAACCGGGAGAAAATGAGGGTGGGGAGGGAGGAGACCTTACAACATTTTATAGTCCAGGAATGCCTTTTAAAAAGGTGCTGCTAGAAGGATGCAGCCATCAGCTCAGCAGTTATCTATACAACCTTCTGACACGGAGTAACTACCAAAGACACTCAAGGTCCCTCTTGCACCTCACCAGGCTCCCTTCTCCTTTCACCCCAGGAGGCACTAGTGCACCTCTTGTGATTAAAAGCCAGGAGATCTGGTATGTAGCTTTACAGTCCTGATGTTTCCTCTCCACTGCTTTACCAGGATTCCAGACCTTCGTGAAGAAAAGGGAAAGCTCCCACTGGGCTCTACTGGGGACAGAACCAGACCCTTCCAGCCAGGCAAGTGAAGGGGCCAGAGGAGATGTGTGCACCTCACTGCTCCCTCCCCACTGACTGTGGGCACGAGAGGCTGTTTGCAAGGCTGGGAACACAGCATAAAGCTTCTCCAGTGCAGACAGTGATTAAAAGTCTCAGCTGTGGAGGAGAGATTCTTCCAAACAAATCCTTTCCTGTTGTGAGATATTTATTTTTTTTCTTAGCAGACATCAGAACTCTCTCATTTGCAAATGCATGTACAAGTCTCCAGAGAGAAGTTTGAACTTATCCTTAAATTACTGAAAGTTTATTATTATTATTTTCTCATGGAAAAAGTCACGGATGTCTTGTAATCCCTCATGTTCCCATCTTTTATAATTGAATGCATCTTGACCTAGAGAAAAGCTTGGGAGCCCATTAGAATAGGAGGTGAAAAACAATTCTGAAACAATTTACAAGATGTTCTTTCCTTCCAGACTTCAATGTTATGACTCACAACTGGGTGCTGAAAGTCCCACAAGAGTAGGAGGGATCTATACATTCAGTTTATGAAGTTTCTGGAGCAGCAATGGGCTTTTTCTGTGTTTCATAAAGTGATGCAAAATACTTTGTGTCAGCAGAGCTAATCTGCTCGGTGTGGGGTACAGACTCCGACAGCACACATTTGTATTTCAGAATCAGAATATCTCTGTGTTTTTAGGGGATGGAAAGAGAAATGGCAGAGGTTGGAAGGCAAGCGGTGTGCCAAAAAGCTTAAGTCTCTTCTGTAAAACGTCCCGTGTGTTTTCCTAGGGCCTTATCCAACGCCTGTTGAAACTGATGGGAATCCCTCCAGGCCTAGGCTTTCTCCTTTCCACTAATGAACCCATCTTCATCACTTACTGCAATTATGTTCCTGTGACATCTGTGGGCCAAACGGCCGTGAGATGCTCGGGTACATAAAATACGTCCATGACAGTTCTGCCACAGGAGTTTGCTCTCCTGGCTTCTGCGAGGTGGTGTTCAATGCCTTGGTTAAGAAAGCAAAGGGAATTCTTGCTTTCTGTCTCTTAAAAAGATTTGAGGGAGAAATTATAAAACAGTGAGTGACAGGATTACAGTTAGTCACCAAATGTGCTCATGTCAGTGATATTCTGTGCCTGGATGGCAAACGATTTTGGTCACTTTACCATGAAACTACCATAAAAATACTCACAGCCCCATCAGCTGCACTGGTGTTCTGCACCTACTGCATTGCTCTGGAATGTCAAGGCTGGACTCACACTGCCCTGCAGAGGAGGTGCCCCCTGCCCAAATGTGTGTGGGATGGCTGGCAGCAGGTATCACGAGTCCAGATCCTTCCAGAAAACAGGCAAAACCACCCAAGAACACAGGCTGTTCTACTGCAGTGTTCAAGGAACACCCTCCTCCTGGGGCAATCCACCAACCAACCAGAACGCCATGCTAAAAAAGATTACCTCATCCTGTACACTGATTTAACAAAAAATGCATGATTTAATTATTTGGGAAATGCATGATAGCCTCGTGTAAGTTGAGTGTTTTGGATCTCAGCTGGTACAGCCTCTGGAAGACCTAAATATGGGGCTACCACTGACCAGGTTCCAGTGAGTTCCAGCAGTGCCCCGGCAAACATCCCTGCATTTGGTTTGGGTTTGCTGTAGTTAAAGAAGCCCATGCAGAGGCTCAGAATTAGCATCAGAGATTATGGGTACTCCTGTAGGTGAGATCCTATCTTAGTGATACTACATCTTGTGGAAAATATGTAAACATATCAAGTCAGGAGCGCATACAAAAGCGTTTCACAATTACGCTAGATATTGAGACAGCTGGTCCCTCGTACAACAAATGCAAGTGATACAAGCTCTTAAAACTGCGTGAAACAAGACTCTGCTTTTTTTGCCAAATTAGCTGGTAAACTAACACAACAAGCTTTATCTTGTTCTTATTAGCCCACCTGTCTTTGCCCCTTTAATGTCAGACTTTAAAGAGGAAATGAGTACTTAACTGATACTGTCTCTTCAAAGGAAATATTTGCTTCAGTTACCTTGCGTTTTTAATGAGATTGTTTAGTCACAGTTTGGCATCAGTTCATAGTATGCACCATATCAAAGCTTTCAGGTTTTCAAAGCACAAGAACACATCAAGTAGTTTGAGCCAGCAAAAGTGAAATTCTTCCTGGTTGGCATAAAATCATGGAGATGTTTAACTCCCGTCCTTGGTCAGTGCAGAGACAGAATTAACAGGAGAAAGTTATTCCTTTAATTGCAATCTCTGTGCCATTTTCTGGGAGCTGTTTACAGAAAATTCTCTGCAATTCAGATTCAGCTGAGGAATCACCCAACCAGCTGCAATTTGTGCACGTTTAGGATGAGGGTAGGAGCTGCTGAAGTGGCCTCAGCACACCAAAGAGCCTTAATTTACTGTTATGTCATGCTAGTGAATACTTAATAATGTACCCCTGAAGCTGGGTGGCCTCTTTTGTTAAAGGGGACCATAAAAGACACTATATTTTTATTTGCTCTTTGTTTTCTTATAGGCCCCAAATCAAACATTTCACTTTGTATGGCTCTGACTCAGCACACAGTACATGCATCTCTGACAAGCAGGGCATCTACTGTACACAGAGACAAAAGCCCTGAGAACATTTACTGACTTAAACCAGAAGCACAGCTCCAACCACAACCTCAAACCCTCTCACAGTGCGCACGTAAGCAGGTGACCTGCAGCTGAAATGTGAAGTCTTGCACTCAAACTTTTTTTTTTTTTTAAAAAAGAAACCACTCGTGAACGTTTTACATCAATACCCATGCTCAAAACACATTTCTTCTAAGTTTTGCACCTTCGGTAAACACCAGTATGGTTTCATAAGGCAAATGACAAAAGTTACTGGAAGCTCTACAGAATGACAAAAGCATCCCCCCGCCTCTACACCTTGCCATTCAAAGAGCAAAAGCTACAGCAAGTGGGGGCCCTCCCTTGTAAGAAACATTTTCAATTCTTTTACCCAACTTTTGTATACAGTTTCTGTGGCAAACACACACACACGTGTCCAAGAGCCGCCCCCAGCCTCAATTCCTCTGGAGCAATACTCAGCAACGTTCTTCCTTCACTGATTGAATGGGCTCCCAAAATGGGCACCCCAAAGGGGGTGTGGAACAAGCACTGTTCAAGGGGGAACTGCTAAAGCAGCTTTCAAAGACAAAATGAGTATACAGGTAGAAAAGCAAACAAGACTCCCACTTGGCCCCCCCACTTCAGCAATAACCACCAGAGAGTGTCCTGATGGGTGCATCCACCCTAAATTGGACTTCTGGGAAACAAATGGCAACTCAGTAGCCACAGGCTGGCTGGAGCAGCAGCCCAGACAGTATGTAAATATGACTATAAGTCAATTATCTTACCCTATAAATAGTGGCCAGCCCAGGGCCTGTCAGGCTCTCCTGCATGGTGGCAGCTGCATGCCAGGCTCCCTTGAGCAGGGACATCTCCTCCCAAGGTTAGTCCTCCAGGCCAAGAGATTCTTTCCTGCAACAGACCCTCGGTGCGTGGCTAAGAGCCTGCTAAACTTCACTGAGATTACATCTTAGATGGGTTGTGCACACATAATCCTTGAGACATAAACTGTTGACCAAGTCTGCACCTAAGACTGGATCCAGCTGCACCTGGATTCCTCTGCATAGGAGGAGTCTGAACCTCACGACTCAAGAAGAGGGTCTCCCTGACACATCTGATTTATCCCGTTCTCTATGCAGTAAATAATCAAGTGTACCTTGCCATCAAATCTTGTTAAACCACTGTCACATTTACCATTGAACTTTGTTGACTCATTATATCAATAAAAGATCCTGCTCCTCTTGCAAGTGAAGTGCCTCACTCCATCTGTGACAGCAGACAACCCCAAAGGTCTTAGAGAAAACTAAAAAGCAAACACAAAAGGTACAGAAGATGTTTTGCACTGATTTAAAAATGCAGGCTCAGATTTCTAATCTGTTTAGTGGTAATTTAGGCAGCATTGTTAACTTCCAAAGGCAGCTCTTAGAAGCACTCGTGTGTGTGTGTGTAGCCTCAGGAGGATCTCAGCCTTATGCGTCGTAAAGAACTGAAAAAGCTCCTTCAGGCAAACAGAAGTATTTCATTTTCAGGCTGAAATTCCATGATTTATGTCCACAGAAGAGGAGTTAAGATCTCCCAGGGAAGCCAACCAGTACAACTGCCTTACTTACAATTATTCATTACTGCTGTATTATTCACTCTGTGATAGAGCCCAAGGACCCCAGCCCTAAGCCAGAGCTCATTCTGCTCTGGGCTGTACAAACACACGAGCAAGAGTCTTTATCCTGAGCAGTTCACAATCTGATGGTTAGTAAAATCACTCAGCCACAGACACCGCTGTGTCATCTTCCTCAACCATAGTGACACCTTTTAACTAACAGTGCTACCCATGTAACAGCTAAAACAAGTGACTTCTGGATTGCAGTTTGGGGAAAGAGAAAATTGAAGCCTTGCCAAGTCACCCAAACCCAAATGTCTGTATATCTGTAAGCACAAAAGAGGTACCACCTCAGAAAGCAATTCCGTAGAGCAGCTCTTGCAAAATCCTGTTCCCTGTCTGTCCTTGGGCTGCTCTCCTTTTTGCAACACAGCTAAACAAGCAGCAAGCATCGTGATAAAGGGCAGGAGACAGTAGGCATTACTCAGGCCTCTAATTCTTGGTGACATTCTTAATGATGCATCAGATGGTTATAACTCATCTTAAGGCTCTGTTCACATTAAATCAGTCAGCGATCTCATTTTTGCAGTGCTGCTGCATTTCTGGTAACACTAAATTCACCTCAATCCCCCCCCGTCAGACCATAGCACGCTACTAATTACATTTATTTGAACTTTTTTGAAAATACTTTTCTTACCAGATAACTCATCTCTTCCGCTTGAAAAAATTGTTTTCAACCCCCAACGACATTTTTATCTCTACATTGAAGAGTTCATTCTACTGGCTTGCTATGCAAGCAGATTCAGAACTAGAAAAATTTTTAAAAAGCAGCCACATTTCCTAAAGTTTTGATCTGTTTTTAAACGTACCTCCATAGCTGCCAGTCCACAAAGAGGAAAAAAGGTTACCCATGGCAAATATTCAGAAAAAGTGTGTGCACTCTGCAGTATTCAAAGGAGACAGAGCTTGAGGTCTCCCGCCAGTCAAAGCTGAGACAGAAATTTTCAGATTTTTTTCCTTCAGCGACTTCCAAATCTCTGGTTTGTTATTTCTCATGTGGGGTGTGCTGCACATTCCATACACTCCAGTTTTCTCCCTCCTCTCTATCTACTTTCCATAGCATTTCTCTTCATTTTCTGGTCTTCATTTTCTCCAGCCTCACTTTGCAGTTTTCGCTTTCCTTTCCCACAGATTCCTTCTCCTCCTTCAGAATACTCTGTCTATTTGGGTTTCTTTCCTTTTTATAACCACAGAGTTCTTCCTTCACTGTCCCTTCCCACATTAGGAACTCCACCTGGTCAACCTGGCACAGGAGCCCTGGGAGATCCAAGCATCTCCCAAGGGAAAAGGTGACAGTGTTTTGGTGACTCCTCTGCTGACCGAGCTTGAGTGTGTCACTCCAGACATGAGCTGACAGTGCTTGAATTGGCTTCCCATTTTCACAGCAGGCCACTTTCCCTTTGCACTGGTAGGCCTCCTGCAAAGCTGAAATCTGCATCTTTTAGGGTTGTATAGACTGAAAAACCTCAAATATTTTCTGTGGGATAGAGCCCTAACTAAGGGCTCTATTCACCAGAAATGTGATGCCATGGACTTCCACAACCCAGCATGTAGGCAGACTGCACTTGATAAATGTGTGTTTATCGTAACTGCAGAACTCAGCTCTGCTTTTCCAACCTCCTTTTCCCTTAAGATTAGGAAGATGAAGGTCACACTTTAAAAAGACAGGCCTTTAAAGCTATTTTTTAAGTGCTAGCAGCTAAACTCTTCGTGTGAAAATATCCCATCCTTTTCTATTAAATTAGGCTGCATTAAATCAACATATTCTTTAAAGAACTGGTACATTACTGACAATGGCTTAAGGACTATTTATTTACATTGATACACAGAGGGTAAAAGAAAACCTTTGCTACTGAAAAAGGAAGCCCCAAAATACTGAACTGGAAATTCCAACATGGGTATGCATTCAGATCATATTCCAACCAAAATTCCTGTACTAATTAGAGATTGATTTTTACAAGGCTTCAAATCCTCTGTGCCTCAGGGCTAGGTTACAGAACCACCAGTTTTCTCTCTCTTACTCTTTAGACAAGGATTCATTTTCTGCTCAAATCAATACAAAGAATCTGTTGCACTACAGCCAACTCTACACCCTTCAAACACACAATCACACTCCATTTTAAAGATACACAAAAGTCCTCACCAGCACCTTTTTCATTTCAGCAAAGGCAGCACTTTGGAGTGTCACAGAGCAGAGGCAAAGCCACCCTCACCCTTGGGGGATGGAGCAGAACTTGTGTGTTCCCCACTCTGCACCTGACAGGAGGATTTGGCTTACTTTCACCATCTATGCTGCCCCTTTTACTAACACAAGGTGTGTTTCTTCTCAACATGTAAAATATGCTCAAAGATTTCCTTATTCCATACTTATTCCAAGATCTCAAAAAGCAAAAATGCTACCACCATGCAAGAGGTGAATTTTTAGTTTCTTAAGGGAATCTTTGCGCAGTTAGAATGCCATCCTAATCTGCTATCACTCTTTGTTCCACTGGATCTCTCCTGACTTTCCAGGCAAGGAATACACGGCCAGTAACTCTGTTCTCCTGGCTGTGCCTTGGGCTCTGGCAAAGAGCAGCTGAGAAGAAAGATGTTTTACGTATTCATGGTTAAAAGATAACCGATAACCAGGATCCAGATGTTGGTCTCTGCTGGCCAGCGCACAGTGCAATTATTATTCCATTTATAGAAAGAGATGTTGTCCTGCCTTTTCCAGCCAACCAAAAGGTCTTCCATAAAATGCTCAAACACTCTGAAGAGAGGCATTCAAAACAAGGAATGAAGAGGGAACGAATCGTATTTGCTCCACAATTATTGCATTATAAAAGCTTAATACGGCCTCAGCCCTAGAGCACTATCCATTCCCACAAACTCCCAGGTTCACTGTGTCAGGGTGAGCTGGGATCCCCCTCTGCGACTCGGCACTGGCTCCCACACGGGCGCCTGTGGACAGCACTGCAGCACCCAAGTGAAAAGCAAGCAAAATGCGGGCTAGAGGAGAGGTGAGAGCAGCCCCTTCACACCCACAGCCCAGGGCGGCTTCTAATGAGGTCAGTGGGAACAGGCACAAATTGTTTAGGCCAAATGAAGTCCAATAGTGTTATTAAAGCTCTTCTCTCTCCGAGCCTGACCTTGGAAAAACTTGTGAATTTGTTTAAAGAACTGAATAGTATTCTAATTCCCTGCGTTCCTGACAAAGAGCGATCCACAAAGCACAGGCTCTCTTTTGGGGATTTTTGGTTGGTGAGACTCTGGGCTGGAGGAAAGGGAGGGAATAAAAGTAAGACTGAAAGGCAGAAGGTTTTCAAAAGAGTGACTGTATAAAAATTACAGTTATGGGCTGAAGAATGGCCCACAGCTTTAACAAAAGTATTACGGCAATTTTAACTGTTTGACATCTGGCTGACTATCATATTTTCACGATTTATCTTAATAAATTGTCAGCTTAGGAAGTCCAGTCACCAATTATACCAGTAAGCCATACATTTTGGCTAAAAGCATCCACCATTCCATAAGGGAAGAACAAGTTAGAGAGGTTAGAACAACTTGAAAAATTCTGACAATCACTAAGAATGAGAGCCTGTGAAATGTAAAACTTTACACCAAGTACTCAGACTCTGCACACCAATACATTATTAATCTTATTTTTCAGCTGTGGACAGGAAAATGTATAAACTGTTAATCCATTATATACAGCATTTTCCCTTGAGTATTTTTAAACAATGGAAAAACAGGACTTACTGAAGTTTAGAAATAACTTTTTGTGTACCAACATTTCAGTTTACTTTGAAAATATGCTTCTTGCAGCCATCGGAGCACTATGTATGTAGCGGTCATTTGTTTACTTACTGTCATAAAAAGTAATAAAGATGAAGTTTTTTGGTTCCTATTAACATCACAGTTTTATAATTATACTGTGCATGCCATTTCAAGCATTAGTGGAACTTGACACAAATGTGATTTCTTCCAAGTCCTCTGCATTTTTTTCTTCCTTCTCTGTCAACAGTTTCTTATTTCCTAAAATGTACAATATGCAGCAATTTCTGCCTTGGTTAAATAATCTGATTTTAATTTTCTCCTCCTATTACAAACACTGCTTGTTCCCATATAACGTCATTTATACGACAGAAAAGTATTTACAGTCAGATCATTCAAACAAAACCTCAAAATTAATACAGACAGCTGCCCATCAAGTTGTTCCTCCTTGAAAGTGTTCTTCTTCCATAAAGCCTCAAATCAGACTGAATCCTTAAGGACAGCACAGATCCACCAAACTTCAGATAGTTATTAAGTTCCTGGTCCCAAGCTATCACAGATTTTAAGAGAGAACATTTCCAGGAGTTTTACATGGCCCAAATTCATATTTTTGTGACACCGCTCTTTAGAAACAATGGCACTATTTCGGCTGAAGATTTCGCACACAACCAAACAGAAACACACGCTTACCCCTGAGGCAGACCCCAGACAAATTAAAGTCAGTGCTTGAAATCTGATGAAATAACAATAAAACAAACAAAAAACCAAAACCCTAGAGCTTACTAGTGTACTGTGTCAGGAAACATTTACAGCAGCGACTCTACACACCCCACCACAAAATAAATTCCTACCCAATTATGTTTGCTTTGGCCTCTGTTAATTTAATGCAATTTCAGTTGGATCTTGGTGGTTTCAGCCTTGTCAGCTCTATCAGGCTGTCACAGCAGGGCAGGAAACCAGGTTGATTTGGCTGAGCTGCACAGGAGCAGTACAGGGAAAGCACTGGCTGCCCACCCATCATCCCTTCCGTCGCCCCAGTGTGCTTCCCACACGCACACTGCAGGAGCAGAACTGTCTTAGCCCGGAGAAGAGCCTCAGCCAAGCAGTATGTGTGATACAGAGAGACTGCAGGGGAAAAGCAAGGACGTTACCCTTCCACTGTCTCCATTAAAAAAAGAAAAAGCATGAAAAAACATAAAAGGACAAAAATCATTATCCACATCAGCGTTCTCTAACGGAGCAGAAGCTTCTGGCACTGCAAAAATATCTCAGAAATTATAGTTTAAGAAATAAAGCTCATTCATTAACTCATTTCCTAAAGGCAGTATTTTCTGAATATCTCCCTTTCCCCCCTTTCACTAACATGACATTATGTAACTACTTTATTGCTGGTTTTATTTAAGACTTAGAAAGTGGAGTTCTGGACAGCAATGCAGCCACCATTAGCTAATTTAATGGCAAACTGTTCCAAGAATTGTAATTGAATTTCAGCCATTTTCCAAATTTGCTGCTTTGTTATTGCCTGTATTTGAAGAACTAAAATTTTACAAATGATTCTAAAAATAATAATATTAAAGATTATGCAATAGCCCTTAATTTTAAATACGGATTTTTTCATTTTGTTTTTTAACTCAGAAAGCTCATCCAGATATCCAAACCATTTTATTTTAAAGGCGAATTACGAAATAGCTCTAAGGTCTCTACAATAAACAGAATAGTTCAGAACATGAGAAGGAAAAATTTAATCATTTAAAAATAGATGCCATAAGTAGCACTTCTATTAAAAATTACAGCTCGGTTGTCTATACAAGATTTCTAAAAGAACATCACAAGCTACTATAAATCTCAGAGTTTTGTATACTAAAAAGTTACATTGCCAGTCTCAAAAATGCTCTGTTTAAAAGAGGGAAATAAATAGTCTGTGATTTTGTTACAAAGCACCAGCAAGTCTTACATTACATACACAACTCGGTAGCTGCAATGTTTATAGAAAGACAGTCATTTAAACCTCCACTGAAAGTTCCTAAATCTTTGTTGCTGACAGTTCAGAAGACAAGGAGGAAAAGGCTTTTTCCAGAATCTGCTGTTTTAAGAAAGTAAGACATTCCATTTTTGCTAGAACACCGCCTGAGTTTGTGTAGAAATATTTACGATTATCAACACAAAACGTGCAACAAAAGGTGGGGATGATTATAGAAGCAGAAAATTAATTCAGAAATGGTCTTCTCAGCCAGGTATCATTAGTTTCTGTTTGTGATTTCATACTCCCAACAGAAACATTCCATTTCCTAAATAAAAAGCTTAAGCACATACCAAGAACACTGGAATATGAAAAAAATTAGTTGCCCAGGATTCCACTAAATTGCTAAAAGTACAATAACTTGTACTCTCCCGAGGATTTCAGCTGTTTTTATCTTTCAGTGTGCATGCTGCTGCACAGAGTACAATCCCCTGCCAGCTCCTCATGCTTAGCTGCACAGACAGCTCCTCTTTCCCAGCAGTAGCTCCTGTTTTACTCAAACACGTAGGGAGCAGCCTTGTTCCAGTTCCAGCCTGGCACTGCCCAGTGCCCACCACCTCCTCTGTGTCCCAGAGCACTTCCACCCTCTGCAGACACTGCACTGCAGCTCGCTCCAACACCTGAGAGCCAGGTGTGTGCTCCAGGAGGGACGGAGGAGGGAGGTACCTGCACGGTGAGGATGCTCCGGGAGGGAGGGAGGGAGGTACCTGCGGGGTGAGGATGCTCCGGGACAGATGGAGGGAGGTACCAGCAGGGTGAGGATGCTCCGGGAGGGAGAGAGGGAGGTACCTGCGGGGTGGGAATACTCCTGGAGGGAGGGAGGTACCTGCGGGGTGGGAATACTCCTGGAGGGAGGGAGGGAGGTACCAGCAGGGTGAGGATGCTCACGGATGGACGGACGTGCCTACGGGGTGTGACCCCCGCACTCAGGGTCACCCGTGGCAGCCACAGGACCGGGGCACTCTCAGTGGGTGACACAGGGGAGCTCACGCCCAGCTCCGACTCCCCGGGTTCTGCCTCACCCCACAGCCCCTCTCCTTCCTCCTCCTCCCTGACCCACTCCTGCTCTCTGTTTTATGAAGGTTATCTGAACGCAGGGATCATCATCTAGGGTCTTTTTTTGTTCCCCAAATAATCAGTATTTTTAAACTGCAGATTATCTGCAGTGCAGCTTATGTGCATGCAAACTGACATGCTGTTGTTTAAAATCCCTTTTTCAATAAGATGCATTAGCAAACGAATGTCTGCTCATGTAAGGAAATGATGATCATTCTTATTTTGGACATAAACCCAGTATTTTATCAAATATAGTTTCATTTAAATCTTACTAATGCTGAATGATTGTGAAAAAAATTGTGGGTTTTTTTAAGCCTTAGATTTACATCCTTATAAAACTATTTTGCTTTAAATCTCGGGCCTGGCATAGAAAAAAATTTCTACTCGGTTACAAAAAGTATCAGCTTACCAATTCTTCTTCTGGGTACAATAATTTCAAGACAAAATTAGGTTTACTTAATGTAAAGGCTCAAATTACTTTAAAAGACAAGAAAAAGGACATATTTCACAGCCTTGTGTAATCTTTTTTCCTATGAGTTAAACTTTCTTCTGAAACCAGTTTCTTACCAAACAAGACACCGACATTTTGCATCTCTCCAAACATTACTTTGCTACGAAGTACATAAGAACTTCACCAAACTGGGTACAGTTACAAAACGCTGCCTTTTCTCAGTGACATTTCCTTAAAGCGACAATTTTTTCATGGCATGCTCTTAAAAAGCAATCATATAATCCAGAAAATATGCCGTATTTGCAAACTCTTTTGCTCCACTTGCTTCATGGAAAGGAAAAGAGCCCTATTTTCCACCAGTGGCTGTGGTTTCCATGTCACTGAGGGGCACAGAGCTTGGCTGTACACCCAGCCCGCTGAGTCATCAGAACTGGACTTGGCTGCAGAATGCCATTTTTTGTTAGATCCACATGTGATTGACACGGACCAACAATCTTGGGTGCAGGGCTCATGCTAATCAGCCACATAACACAAACAAGAGTACTCAACCCACACAAGTTTACCCAATCTGCGTGGCCCAGAAAATAGCTTTTCAAATCCAGAATGTTGATTTTTAGGACTACTAACTACTTCTTCTCTGGTTTGGTTTTTTTTTTTTTCCCTCACAGTTGCTCAAGAGCCACGTTTATTTCCCTGCCATGAAACACCAAGGAAGTTTTCATTTAACAAACCCATCTTCTTTTAATACCCAGACTCTAGCACCATTTGATCAAGGAGGGTTCGCTCTCCAAAGCAGCTAAGACACCAGCAGCCTTCTTCCACCCTGCTGCAGATGAACCTAATTCTGACACAGAATTAGTCTGTGGCATCTCCTTAGCAGTGTGCAGATGCCTGAAGTTACCAAAGACCGTACAGCAAATTTTTGAAAATCTATCTGTTGTTCATTTCCTGAACTTCTCTGTGTTTGAACAGCAGTGAAAGCATCAATGTGTCAGCTGAAAAGTTAATGCCTCGTCAAAAGGAAGAGCATTTCTCACACTGAGGTGGATCATCAAAAGCAGCACTTTGCTGCTGTTTTATCCAGAAAATGTTATCTCCTAAATCAGGATTCCGTACCCGTTTTAATTCAGTGAGTGAAAGAAAATTAGCTAATCTTGAATAGAAAGAAGAGATACACATCACCATGCACGTGAAAAAGTTAGAGATCTTTTCAACACAGTAAGTTGTGGTAGTCTGCAGAGCTTCTCCAGTATTTTATAATGATTTAGGACATGGTTAAGAGGTATCCACTCTTGCAGCTACCAAAAATTTTTCAAATGGTGTTCATTTTCCAAAGGAAGGGTATCAGTAAATTGAGTGTCATGAAGGAATAGTTTGCACGGAAGCACTGAAGCAGTCTGAGCCAGAAAGTTTGACTGAACTCTCAGCTTTAGTTAAACTATGCCAGAAATAAATGGGAATAAACAAACAGATTAGGAAAAGAAGGCAGAAGAAAGTAGTAAGAGTCGTTAACGTAATCTTCACTTGAGGAATGGGGCAAATGTAAACTGAAAGGGTCTCTGTGTGTAACAGACACTATAAAAGGAAGACTGTTTGGTACTAAAACTGTTTTAGTTCTTCTGAAGAAAAAAAAATATCCCACTAGCCATCCAAAAACTTAACACCTGGCCTGTGAACAGGTTTGGTCCAACAAAGAGAAATAAAGAAACCCCTAAACCTCCCCTTGAGCTTGGAAACTGGGCCTTTAGAGTTGCTAACTTTGCAGGAAAACTGAACAATGGTAGAAAGATCAGAGCAAACACCATTTTCCCTGCCAGACTCTCAGCCATGGCCTCAGGAACTCAGCCTTTGCCATGGGATAGCAGATTGCTGTGGCAGCACAGTCGCCTCCTTTCACAGCTTGAGCCCAGGAACCACAAGGGCCCTGCAGAGGGGGAAACCTCAAACTGGCAGTGTCTAATTTGGTTTTGTTTATGGTCCTGTGTTCCCTATTGATCTGCACAGGGCTTAGAATCAACAGCAAAGACCACTAACCCTCCCCTCCCAGTACAAACTGCAGAGGCAAAATAATCTCAGAATAATTCTTCCTGCTCCAAATCAGAAGAGACAATCAGATCCAGCAGCCAGCACTGCTGGAAGTGGCCCCAAAGTCCACTCGTTACAAGGCTCTGCACAGAGATGGGTGTGTGTTTCACTTTGGTGCTGCAGGCTGGGATCTCTGTCGCTCACAGCAGAGGGTCTTTCAGTCTTTGGAATAAAGTGGAACAGGCAGCATCCGTGAAGGCAGCACATCAGTCCCATAACGAGGTGAAACAGGTTCTCAGTAGGACAAATGTAACGGGGAGGAGAGAGAGCAGAAGAAAAACAATGTTGAAAATAATCCTTTGGGGACAAGTTTAACCCTCAAGTGGCTGCCACCAGAATCTCTAATTAACAGATACGCTGACTCCAAAACAAGACACGGATGTCTATCCTTTAACAAGGACAGAGACTGAACAGCTTGGACATGCCACATGAGAAATATCTGACAGTCACTGAGACATGCCCCTCTAGAGAAGCCTTCACAAGCTCCTCCGGAGACTACAAAGCACACAGTATCTGCATAATAAGACATAATCCTGCTCTCCCCACATCATCTCATTTTTTCCACATATCTTAGACCCTTACCCGCTTTCTGTAAATTCCAATACAGCAGGCACAGCACATCCAGGGGTTAGAAAAGCCCCTCTGTATTTGCTCAAAAGGAAAACAAGCCAGTTAAGAAAGGCAAACCAAAGTATCCTCCCTGCTGGTTTTCCATTAGGCACTCGTGGGACTACCCCACGCCTGTGACCAGGCAGCGTGTACACCAAAAAACCCATGACATTTTGGAAGGTCTTTCCTTTCTAAATAGGGATACTGCAGATTTCAATGCTGTCAGCTTAATTTACAGGATACAGGCGTTAGTAATGCTTTAAAACAAGAGCCCTTCGTACACAGGGTACCCCGCCATGTTTCAGCTTACGGAGAAATCAGACTCAGAAATCTTTCTAGTGGTTCAGATCACACTGCCTTTACGGAGCCCCTGGAAGGCTGTATTCCTTCTCTTGTCACTTAGGAAGAAATTAATTCATCCCTGAGCAAAACGCCGGCACCAGATAATGTGATTTTCAAGCACATGGTACGTGCATCTCCAGCCAGCACGTCCCCCAGCACCAAAGTACCACCACCATGAACAGAGGAATGCCCAGTACTGGCACGTGAACCAGGACACTCCACATCATGGAATAACAAATGCACTTTAGCCCCTTCAGAAAAGAGAGCAATGAAATACTGGAACAATTTAACAAGTCCGTGGTTTGCTGCCTGTGGGTATCCAAGATCCATGAAAGCACGGACACATGATGCTGCAGCCTTGCTCCAAGTGAAGGCTCAGCACTAGCCTGAGCTGAACACAGAGCTTCTGAAAGCAATTCTCCTCCCCCAGTTCCATGTCGTATATTCAGGATTCAGAGGCACTCATTTATAGTACCCTAATCTTTTCTATTTGTTCTTTTTCCATTAAAGTTTATTCTCAACGCTAACAGCAATTTATTTTCAAGATAGTGGCAGTGGAGGGTAGGTTGCAGAGTGCATGGGTTGGCATGACCAATTCCCGTGCTTCCAGAACTGCCAGGAACAAGTGCCATGTCTAAACAGCCAGGAGAGATCTCTGCCAGTAGCTGGAAGAACCCACCACACACAACTACTCTCCAATAAAAGATCAAGGCAGCAATCAAAGGAGGACTGCATCATTTTATTGCAGCAACAGCCTTTTCCATAACTGATGTGTCATCCATACCTTCAGAGGACACCCTCAAATCGTGAATTTTATTGTACTACAAAGTACTTGCCTTGTTCATTCCTAGAAGTTAGAAGTGAAAGGAAAGAATAAAACAGAGCAATGACTTGGGAATTACATTCTGACTTCAAAGGGGCATTTGTATGGTGGTAGCTTCTGTAACAGCAAGAAAGCTACGAACAGCAGGAGGCTGGGAAGACAGATAATTCTGGTGACAGACTGCAGAGTAAACAAATAAAAATTAGGCAGATAATTTTTCATGTTTCTTTAAACCAAAGTTTCATCTTTTCTTGTTGTCGCCTCTATGAAGGATTAATCATAACAGAAGTTGTCTGCTGTCATTGAAGTAAGGAAATAATAGAAGTGAGAGGACATACAAGAGAAACAGAGGCCATCAGCATTTTAATAGAGCTTTAAAAATTCTATGAGGAAAGAAGTACTGGCTGATAACATATGGTTTCACTTCAGAGATTCAAATATTGGCATTAAAACCAAGAAAGTAGAGGAAGTATGTCCTATAAAATGGAGTATTTTTGTTGGAATAGTCAGTAACACATGGCAAGTGGCATAAGCTTCATTAGTACTTCCACAGCAAGAATCTCTTCTCTACCTATGCAAGGCAATGCACAGAGGCTGAGGCTGGTAAAAGAAGCACTCAGCTGTTTGAGTAGTGTTTGGTCCAAGCTAAGTCACCAATAAAAACACCCAGATTTTTCTATACATCCGTTGTCTGGGTGATGTTTCTCTGAGACCTAATCTACTAACTTTGTGGACAAAAACAAGCTTTTACTACTGTTAGCTCTGCAAAACCAATATAACCGTGGCTGAGCGAGATGGAATTTTTATTACTGGCAATGAAGTAAAATTCAGACAGAAAACAGCTTCATTGTCAAACCCAAACGTGTGAGTTGGAAACACTGGCTGTTAGAAAAATCACCTTCCGACCTGTAAACTAAGCAAAGTGTTATCAGAAAGAGACGGACGGAGAACAAGTGCAGAATCTGCTGCTGCCATTTTCACAGTCGCTCCTGGAAACAGTTCTGCTGGAGGGTTACGACCCTCTGCCCTCCTCCCTTTCTGCCAGCCCTCACCGCCGCTCACACGCACAACGGCAGGAGCAAGCTGCGGAGTGCTGCAGAGCTCCCAGTACTCCTCAGGTGTGCCAGGATCATACCAGAATACTCGGAGAGGTCAGAGATGGAGAAGAAAAGGTGCAGCTTCCTGGGCAGCTGCAGCTCTGCCCTGCTACAGTCTGGGCTTTGCCACTGCCCCACTGAGAGACAGACCCTCCCATCCTCACAAGAGCAAGAAGTGCAAGCCCTTGCTGACCTCCTGCAAGAAGTGCAAGAAAAACCCCTTGCTGACCTCCTGTAAGATCCCTGCACACTGAACTCCCCAACCCTTGGGATTCAGTCTGCTCCTGGCAGGAACTGGAGTCCTTACTGCAGTGCTGGGGACCTGCTCCCCCACGCTCTGCCACAGGCAGCCCTCGGTCAGGCTGAGCTCAGCAAAAAGGGCAGCCTTGGGCTCCTTCCTCACCTCGTTAAAGGCTTGATCCCCTCAGCTTTTTGTGAGGGAACCTACACGGGAGCCTACAGGGTGGTGAGCATCAAAGGTAGCTCTGAGTTTGCTCGAGGACTGGAAGCACTGGAGCTGCATCCCCACAGCACCCTGCACGCAGCAGTGCTGATGCTCACACAGCTCTCCTACTGCTGCTGCCCGGGCTGGCCTGGTCATTCAAAATTAATTCATGCTTTTCTGGGTATTATTGCTCCACCTCTGTCCTCTAGGTACACCCAGAGATTTCTTTACTGGTTCAGATGAGGAAGAATCAAATTGGAAAAAGCAAATCCCATTAATACGATCCTCTACACCTGGATGTGAGGTAAGTCTCTCCTGCCTCCCTAAAAACAAAAGACATTTGCCACTTGGCCCATATTAAAACCTCCCTCTATATCCAGGAAACAGGTTTTTAACCTCTGCGCAGCATAAGATTGAGCCAAGAACGTGAGTTACACGACAATCTTTTACGTATCTGACTTAATCCCAATTTAATAATTTAAACCCTAAATAAATAACCTTTTTTTCCCAGGGCATTGAGCCACTCTAAGGTCAGCATTCTGTTCCAGGGAGAGCTGCCAGCCCCCTTACCCATCCTTTAGGGACTCCTTTCTCAGAATATATGTGGACATTGCCCATTCCAGCAGGGAAGAAAAAACTGTTGTGAGGAGATAAAGTCCCAATTTAGACCATATTGCTTGAGACCATGCTTTTGGATATCTTCCCATCAAAACGTACTAGAGGTGACTCCAGCACTTGCCTCAGGAGCCAAGATATTATCAAAGAAACCCTAAGGTTTTTAATTTTTAACTATTGTTTATTTTCTAGCTACCAGACCTAGCATCTCAAGTACTGAGGCTGCCCTGGGATTCAGCAGTGCCAGGGCTCCCAACCCACATCCAGTGGCCAGCAGAGCCCCCAAAGAGGAGGGCAGAGGCAGGAAGGAAGCACAGAGGACTGCTCCAGCCAGCACCAGCGAGGAGCACAGGGGATGCTGTGGTTAAATGGTTGCCTGGTTTTGTTTCTGAAGGAATATTAGCCAGTGATTTTTTTGTCGAGGGTTTTTTTTTTCCCATCAGTTGGTAACTCCAGTTTGATGGCCTTATTGTTAATTTCCTTTTCTTACTGTAAATATCTGGGACACTGGATACCAGTGCTATCATTAATTGTACCAGCAGACAAACAAGTCGTCTATTTCTGAACTAAATTACTTCTAATTGCACATGCAACTCTTGCACTCTCCTTATGCATAAAGGAGTTTATGTCTTTTTTTAAAAAGTGCATGTCATTACAGGGAGTGAATTGATGGAGAGTTCATTCCTGACATCATCATCGCTGGTTTTATTTTATTTTTACATTTCTGTGTAAGCACTCAAGTGTATAACAGCCCTGTAAACAGACAGGAAAATATGATCCCTGTCCCAGTGAGTTTGCATTCCAAGATGGGATTTCTTGTTAGCACTAATTCCTTCCACTTTCTTGGACTGATTATCAAAAACAATTACAAAGACCTGAAGAAATGATGTGTGCTGCTGCCTGCTAACACAAATAAGATGTATCATTGCTTGGGCTTTTTCCTAAATCCATTTTCCACAGTATGACCCTCTCCTCTCTGCCCTCCCCAGCAACACACTTGGAACACAACTCACCCTACTGAGCTTAATACTCCGAACTCCCAAGCACAGCCAGTCATTGCTGAACACTAGCAATGGCATCTGAAATGCTCAAACTATTGGAATGAGAAACAGTTTTTAGATATTTTATATATATTTCCACTTTTTTTTTTTTCATATCACACTGATTAAGCTTTTGAGTAGCATGTTGCTTCAGCAAGATTTGGTATCATTTGTATCCAGGAGAAAAAAACCAAAAAACCAACAACAACAACAACAAACAAAACAAAACAAAAGCCACACAGAAAAATAAATAACCACAGCTCAAGTCACAGGAAAAAAAAAGCTCCTATAATTTAGACAAAGCTAAATAGCTAAATGAGAATTTTTAACCTAAAAACCATGTGTAGTCCTTGCACCACAGTTGCTTATCTGTCACAAAGCAGACAAGCTACACCACGGCCTTGACTGACCATTATACATCATTCAAAGTTAACATTTTTCCATTTGACTGTCTTATCTTCCTTTATCTCCCTGCCTGAGTGAGGAGACCCACGAGTCACTAAGTAAAATACCATTCTAGATCCCAAAAGTCTTTGCCAAGGCACAACGTGATCAGTCTCAAGGATTTTGGGAAGAGGAATCTGGTGGGTTTAAAACGATGGCTGGAAATACTGAAGGTCTTTCCCAGACAACTCTCTGTTTATCTGTGCTAGATTTGCTGCTGCTAAGTTTCTTTGGGGTAATTTCTAATTCTATGATGCTGGGAAAGGATTGTAAAGTTTATAAAGACCCGCTTAGTAGCCCTAAAAATCTGCTGTTTTACTAAGAGCAGTTAGAATCAAGCAACTGCTTCCTTTAAAGAGAGGGGCATTTTCAAAAAGCGAGGAAGTGCTGACCCAAAGATGTAACTTCCAAGTGGGAAACAACATCATGTGAGTGCCGTGAGAACAGGCAAGGGACTCCTGATCTCAGGGCATATGAGGATGGTGTGGACCACAAAGACTGAGCTTGCTTAGTTTCTGGTTGGAGGGTGTTTACCCTGAAAATGCCAGCAAATGCATGGTCTGCGGAACAACACTGTCATGAGCTTCAAAATTTTAATGGCCTAATGTTTATAGAGGGCGACACATTTTGGAAGGATGCTGTAAAAAAGGCGAATGAAAAATTTAAAGAACGAAAAATAAAACAGGCACAGTAATTAGAGTTCAGGTTTATTTTCCATGGACTGAACTGGAAGATGATGAAGTGTAAAAGAAACAACTGCTGAGGTTCAGCAGAGCTTCCCCACAACACACAAACCTACCTCCAGCCTGCATAAAGATACTGCACCAGTACAGGCTACCACATTTTTGTGCTAAGCCAAACTTCACAGACTTTTTTTTTTCATTTTTTTCCTGTAAAATTACAAATTTATGTGAATTGGTTCATTTTAGTGTATTTTTTCTGTCACATCTGCACTTGTTATATTAATGGAGGCCATTACCATCCCAGTCACCCCCATACAGGTGACTTCAAACAGGCCATAAAGTCTTGTCTGGCACCAGATTCTCCACATCTGCAGGGCTCGCTCAGCTGTGCTCTAGGATGCACATAACTGGGCGTGGCACCAGGAGCCCTCACCAGGCTAAGGCAGCGTGGATTACCATCTGGATTTTGGTTGTGATGTATCAAACAGGTAAAGAGTGGCCAAAAGCAGCTAAAAACAAAACAGTTCTGAGAAAACAGCCTTTCCATTCACACTACAGGCTTCATGCACCAGCTTGGCTCCACAACGCGGGTCCAGAGACAGGAGAGAGAGGCTTCAACTCCGAGTCCTGCACATGGCTCTGGTTTACTTGCAGAGCATCACCCCACCCTCAGTGCAATCAAGATGAGAGTCAGGTCTCTCATTCTACTCGCACTACTCAAAAGGAAAAAAGGCAGGACCAGTTTGTGGCCCCAAATCAGAGCAGGGAGCTCCTGGGTGAAGCTCCATAAGCAAAACAGCACTCGTGGGCCACCTTTCAATAACAGCCACCAGCTCGGCGAGTGCAAGAAAGAATGGATAGTAAACATACAAAAGAACAGTTAATTACATTAGAGACACAATGAACATGATCCCATGGAAAAAAGGGGGATTATGGCAGTTGCTGGAAGTGTATCTGGAGGAAAAGTAACAATTTCTTTCACTCGGTCCTTGTCAAAAGGAAAGCTGTCACAAAACCAGCTTGAGCTTCAATACTTTGGGAAGACAGGGTAAAATTCCTAGGAAGGAGAAAAATCAATTTCCATTTCAGATCAAAGTTCAGTTTGATCACAACTATCCGTGCAGATATTCCCTTTACACAGCAAGTATCTGAACTGACATGGTTATAAAAATAGATGAAAAATGTCTAATTTTTATTACGAAATTGTGTCAGCGCCAGCTGAATCACGTAAGACTAGGAGTCCATTATTAGTGTCATTTATGACAGTTTCTATTCATAGTTAAATAACTAAAATTCATGTCCACAAACTACAATCAAGCAATCTACTTATCAACTGATTATTTATGTTTTGTGCTGAAAAACAAAACTTTTTTTCCCCACAATGTTTCTTCATTCTGTTAAGCAGCACAAGAACACACCTACCATTTAAAATGTCAGTACGGAAAACATTTTAAGCATAGAACAGCACTGCAGTTTTCAAAGCTTTCTGAAAGATGAAAAAATCATTTTTCCAGTGCAGCAGATTAGAAAGAAGTTTACTGCATTTTAGCTGAAGCTAGAGAAAAAAATTACAGGTTTGTTTATTTGTGTTTGTGTACACATCTATGAAAATACTCCTCTAATATCAGATTGATTTATAATAATGGCCTTTTAAGGGCTATTGACCTTGGTGCAAATGATTAAGAGTACTAAATAAAGATTTTCAGGGAGACATCTGTTTACTAGCTATGCCTCTTTGTAAGCAAGATTCTGCCATTTCCAGGATAGTGTCCCATGCCAGAGGGTGGAAAGAAGCTAGACCTTCCTCAAAGACCTTCACCCAACAAAAGTACTTCATGACAAAAAAGCACTGAGAGGAGCTGGTATCAGTTTTGTCAGTGAGAGGACACATACTATTTGTAACCCCCCAAAATTATAGATACATGCATTTATGAGCATTAGAAACAGGAAAATGTCAGTCAAAGGTAGAACACAGTGGCAAAAAGAAGAAAAGGGGCTAGAGGAAGAAACCTCTGCTATGTGTGACTGAACAAGTTAAATAAAAACTACAGACCACCACGGATGACAGAGTAAGGTTAAGCAGAAACAGGCAGTAAAATGGGGGTTTTGCCACTGAGGCAGCTGTGGTGTGACAACATTTCTGTCACAAATTGCCACAATTTGGCATTACAATCAAATTGTCACCAAATCACACCTGATAATTCAGTATCTTCCATACTTACTTGTATGTATTACTATACGTACTTGTCCCATACTCAGACATAAATCTGGAATAGTTCCATGAGATAGTTATTAACATAAAGTCGGTTCTAAACAATGCAATTAATAAACTGAGACTTCAACTTTTCCTTACTAACCTGAAGTCACAGAATGCAGAGCCACTTACAGCCTGTTCTGAAGAGCAGTGTCCCATAGCAAAAGGCAAACAAACAGCCACTGAGGACAAAGGCCATTAACAATCATTTATTTGTCCTAATTCAAGGACTGTTCCCCCCTCTGTTTGTTCTACTGCCTGGTCTAGCCTACAAAGTCTTGCTGACAAAAAAAAACCATTTTCTTCCCAAAGGTTTGCAAATATTCACATTATGATTTCACACTTCGGCCGAACTATTTCCTGTTAAATCTGTCTGTCCAAAAGAGGAAAAATTCCAAAAAAGTGCCAGTGTGGTGGCAGCACTCAAGAGTGCTTGCAGAGTTCCTTGGAGCTTTCACTGCTACCAGTTCTGGCTGTAAAGGCATCATAAAAACAGGCCAAGTGGCTCATAGGCATCAGCTGCCAGAACCTGTTACAGTCAAAAGGCTCAACAAGGAGCAAAAGGCTCCATGTGCTCTCACTTCACTTCCATTTCACTGGCACAGTCCTAAATTCCTGGCACAGGTATAACACAAATGTCCTGGGAAACTTTCTTATTGCAAATGGAGCTAACATTAGCAAAACTGGTTTTGCTGGTGTGCTTTATACCAGTTCCTCAGCTGAAACAAGCTATTCTCACAAAAGCATACTTCCCCCATCCACTGCCCCTATATCCATAACAGAGATTTTTTCCAATATGAAATATAATTAAAAGTCCAAATCCCTCACTGATACTTTTAATCTAGGTAACATTCCTCGTACAGTCCTGGCCTTGACTGTACTACGACTTCACCTAAATGTGTCCTAAGTGTAGTTCGAAAAAAAAAGAAATACAGGAAAGCTTTCTGTTGTGGAAAAAGCTATACCATTGTATTTGTACTCTCAAATGGCACAAACTACGCTGCAACAAGAACAGTAGTATCAGCATTGCTGTAATTAGAAGAGGACTTTACCCTGCTTATGTCAGTAAGAAATCACCAACATGAAGAACAGACCATTGCAATACTGACATTTGAGGTGAGAGGAAATGTCTCAGCACCGAGGACCCCAAACACTTGTTTCTGTAACATCTGATGGGTCCTTTCAAGGTCATGGGCAGAAGAAGTTTGCAAATGTCTGCAAGAGCACTTGCTCTTTCTTCAGGGACAAACTGAGGAAACCCAGCTAACTGAACTGCAGCCTCCACTGCCTTCAGCAGGTGTTTCAGTAGTGCTCAGACTAAATTTTCTATACTATCTGGAGAGAAAGGGACTCAGGACAAAGCACAAATATAAATATCCACTATTTTATAAAGAATCGGATAACAATTAAAAGAATTGCACATGTACGATCATTTAAAAAAAAAAGCAGGGAAAAAACCACGGTAGATCTTCAATCAGTATCGCACAGGAGCTGCAATCCACTGACTGTTTTAGAGTGCTTATGCTTTTTAACTATCTAAAATTGGAAATAACTATGAAGCTCCCCAATATGCTGGGACAGCCAGGGTCTTTCTTTAAACACTTTGCAAAATAGCACTCTCTCTTACCACATGAGCTCTTAATTTCTTGGTTCAGAAAAGCACACAGCAGTTTCCTACAGTGCATAGCTGGGCAGTTCCAGAGCCTGCTTCTTCACACAAAATCTTTGAAAGATGACTGTTAACTAAACTTGGCTTAATTAAGTTGACAATTTCACAGCTACTTTGAACAGCTCATTAACTGCAGGCTACAGCTTCTCTGCAGCCAAGGCTCCACAATACATCATACAGCGAACCTGCTGACAGGAGCTACAACTTCCAACTCATGTTTCAAGAGATCAGATTTATTACTGAAGTCCTGCTTCTTCTAAAGCCAGTTCAGGCCTCCTGTAAGAGACACTGAAAAGACTTTGCTCTGCAGTACAGTGCTACACATCACTGCAGACAAAGTCTGCATGTTAAAGGCAATGCTGTTTTCCAGGGGCTGCCAGGCTGAGAGTGGTGCTGGGGTGAGGACAAGTGGCTGTGGCTGAGCTGCCACTGCTGAGAGTTTACCAAGTCAGGGGGTTGTATTCTACTTAAATTAACCACAAGCTAATTGGCAAACATCCTGTACATATGTATATAGCCCTTGGACAGTCTGCTCATGTCTGTTCTAGGACAAAAGTATCTGTAGTTTCAGCAGTCAATTAATCTGCATTTAAGAACTTGTGTTTAGACAAAATACTACTGCTGGCCTCAGATCATTCCTCGGTACAGAGGTCAAGGTTTCCAAAACCTAACTCAGACTCTTAAGGATATGAAGACCTCTTGCAGCACCCAGCAAAAGCACAGGGGCAGTGCTGTAAACCATAATCCCTTCACCCTGGCAATCCTCTGTCATGCTTTCTTCTCTATATGATTGTTTTATTGCTTTGCCTTAAAAAATCATTAAATTATTTTAGGATGGACTAAAGGACCCTCCCCTTTAGAATAACCTCTTAGAAATTCTACCTGCTCTCTTGGGACCCCCTGATGTTGGGAAAGATGACGAAAAAATGCCAAGCCCTTCACCCACATCACTCTCCCTGCAAAATGGAGGGAAAAAAGAAAAAAAAAAAAGTAGGTACTATACAAATCCTTGAACCTCTTACAAAGTGGCAGGAAGCAACAGCAGTCAAGCATTTAAAAGATTCCCAGGTAATATTTCACATGAGTATTTACTGAGTGTACTGTTACAGGGGTAAGTGGAAACCAGATCCCAAAGTAGTCAAAGTGATTGGCCGCAGCCAGGGAAGCACCGCTGGGCTTTCAGGTGAAGGCTTTCACTTCCTTGGTACCTTTGTCCTGGAATGGAACAGCCCTGGCACAGCAAATCCTAACAAGTGGATGCAGCCGGGTACTCCTCTGATCAGTCAGCTGGAATGCCAGTCAGCTGGGGAAAAAATGTAAGGGACCATTGACCAAAACTATCAGGTTTCCTGAAGGGGGTTGATGGTTCTTCTTTGCAGGTCATCCGTGGAGAAAGGGCAAGAGACTACACGGCCTCACTGCTAAACACACACTTGAGAAAACAACAGACTGAGGGAGACTGTGTCCTTGTTCCAACTGATGATGGGAGAATTCATGAGGCTTCTCAACATTTTAGAACAAATCCCTTTTCCGTAACTAGGTAAATATCCCTGTGGAGACAACTGTGACTCCTGCAACTAAACCGTACCTCACAGAGACCTCTGAGCCTTGCAGGTGGCTGGACCCCACCACTTACACTCCCCACTGGCCTCTGGTCTTGGTTTAATTTTGGAGGGACTGACAGAGCAGTGCATCATATTAGGGAGGCACCTCCCAACCCACATAAATCCTGTGCACCCAATAAAAGGGTGAAAACCACAGCTACTTCTTAACACCCACAGCCTGCACTCCCTAGCACAGCTCAAAGGCTCTCAGAAGAAATGGAGGAAAAGATTTCCATTCCTTGATCCTGCACCAGGTCCATTTCATTTCCACAGTCCTTAAAATTCTCTGGTTTGCTTAGACTTTGTACAACAACCAAACAAGGTTACCCCACAAACTACCCCAAAAACTACCCCATGAACAGTATCCCACAAACTCAGCAGAGCACAGCAGGAGAGAGTTCATATTGCCCAAAGAGCACAAGAGAGCCTTGTAAGAGCTCTCAGCAATCAGAACAGCCAAGATAAAGTTAGGAGAAAACTTCAGAGCTGTGTAACCTCCAAAAAGAAGCTGCTTTTAGTTTAACTGGCAAAATATGAGATCGCAATTTCAGCTCGCTTTTTTTGACTGTCCAGCTATGAATCTCACTGTAAGTAATTCACAAGAGAGCTTAGCTTTTTAGAAAATGTGAACTTCAGTCACGCTTCTCTGAAAATTTGGTGCTTGGCAATGTTCCCATGGTCACACTGTGACCAGAGGCTAAGTCTGAGGATGTGACAAACCTCTGCATTTCCCACACCTCCCGCCAGCCACTGGCAGGGCTTGCTCCCTCTACCCCACTCCCACTCTAACTCTGAGGCTCTGCACTGACACAAACAAACAAGAAAAGAAACACCTTCCAGCTTACAAACAGCGACAGCAGAATTATGTTTCTCAGAAAACCGTCATAAGCTGACACATCAATATTTAGCTCTCGGAACCAACAGTACAGAATGCCCAACAACATTTCTTTTTTTATTGTTTGCTACCAAACCAGCAGGCTGCCACTACTGCCTGTCCTTCAGGGACAGACAGACACTACCTCTGCACTTCTCACCAAAGCCAAGGGGCAGAAGGGTGGGCCAGCTTCCTCACTGAGCAGCTTCATTAGTTCAGTGAGTTTCTATTAGGATGAACAAGGATCATACAAGCTAAATCTCTCTTATCTCCAAGAATCTGGTTTTTCCTGCTAGGTACCACTGCCAGAGACAAGTGCCTTTGGATCAAACTTGGTTCCCAACCAGCTACTGCTCTAATGCATTCATTTTAAAGAGCTGTAACGTGCAATAGTATTTCAGAAAACATAAAACTCTCCTAAAAAGTAAGCAGCTGCCCTAAAGTAAAATATTCCATACTTTAGAAAAGGTACAATGTGATATTATCTGCTGAGGGAAGAAGTGTCATTGGGAGGCTTAGGGGCTGTTAGTGACAGCACTGCCACAGAATTTGAGCTGACTGTTCTCCTGACAGATCTCAGCTCCATGGCATTGCACAGCAAGGAGCAAGACCACCACTCCAGAACTGAGGCCATGCCATAACATCACTAACAGACAGTACAAGCAGAACAGCCCTTTCATCTGAAACTCTGAAGAAAGCACATCCATTCCTGCCAAAGACAAAAAAAAAACAAAACCCAAATACTAAGTAAGTGAAAAGTTCCAGCAGCATCAATGGAAGCATGAAGCAGTGTCTGAGTTCACAGGACTTACTCTTCCTTTTGTTAACAAAACAAAAGCTGTTTGGGTTTGCAAAACCCCCTTTGCTTGGCTTTGAAATGTTTCATTCTTCTAAGATATCAATTTTACCCTCAGGTTTTTTCATCTGCAGGACACTCTGACCTATGTATAAAAAAAACCAGCTACCCTGGTCATGAAGTCCTCTTCAGAATGCAAACCCGTATTTAGTTACAATTCACGTCCCCTGCTTTCTTTTGAACTCCTTCGTGGGTTGTTCTTGGTCCCTGCAACAGTATCTGCAGAAACAAATACATCAACCATTCACGCTGGTGGTGTTGTAGCGCTAAGTATGTGCTAACACTGGTTTGGACATTAATTCTCCATTCACAAATTCCACTCAAGAGTACAGTATTTTTATTGCACTCATCAACCAAGTTTTAAGGACATAAAACTAAAATATCGGGATCATATTACATGCCAAAATGGTGAAAAAATGAAAAGTAAATCAGCGTGTTCAGACTAAAGCCAAAAGAGGAACATGAAGAACTCCTCTCAGAGAAGTTTTGAACCTTTACATAGATCCCTTGCATCTTTCTCCAAAGCACACTCTGCTGATGCTGCTGGAGACAAAGCACTGCACACACGGACACAGCTTGGTCTGAGAGCAGCTCTTGTGTTCCTGGGTACATGGTGGCCCTGATCCTGCATGACACAGAATTAACATCAGGCATTCAAGTGGAAACGGACAGCAAGCTGGCCAGGGAGCCACACACCAGCCAGGGGAAGTCTGGGTCACCGCTGCATCCCTGCTTACAGAGTGATCCTCGGATGCAAGTGGAGAACTACACAGGTACAAACGTGTGGGGGGAAAAAAAAATCCTTTTGAGTGCTTAGGAATTCCAAGTTTTAACTTTGAGAGTCAAAGTTACTCTCTCAAAGTTACGCTCTCAAAGTTACTCTACCTAAAGCCACAGCAACAACCCTTGAGCCCACACACCTTAACTGGGTTGAAAGAGTGTCATTTTAGTAAGAATTTGGCCCACTGATAAATCTCTTTGGTATTTGAAAATAATACTTTGCCTTGGTTTGAAAAATAAAATGCAGATATCTTGCCATCCCAGTACACACTTCAGTACAAGCTCTGGATTGCAGCATTTACAGACATACATTCTGATACTCATCCTGTGCTGAAATACTTATCTTTGAGTTACAGCGCATGAAAAAGTGCAGTTTTTACCAGGCAGTTAAACTGTGCACAGGACACATGGCTTCTGATTCAAGTTACCACGGTAATAGGTGTGGCTGTCCTCAACCATTTCTGGAATTTCTCACCAAACTTATGAAGAGTTATGAAGGAAAGAAAAAAAAAAAAAACAACAACTTAAAATTTGGAAGGAAGAGCAGACAGTTTTCCAAAAGAATACACATCTACAAACTAATCACCTCAGCTCAACGCTGATCTTGACCTACCTACATATCACACGTGTTTGTGCATTTAAACCTGGAATTAAAACCTCTGCTGTAAAATAGAGTTCTACACCTCAGAGTCAGAAGAGTCAGAAGAGCTGCAACCCTGATAACTCGGTGTGAATGAGGGACATCTTTCTGATGATGCCAAAGCGTAGCTACTCCTAAATATGGCTAGACTGCGTTCAATGTGGATCAAGGTTCTTTTGTTGTGTTTTAATTAACAAATCAGCACAGGATTTTTCAAACGAGATCCTTACAAAGAAGGTTTACTTTGCTGATCACTTACTGAGGTTGTTTTCTGATTGAATTTTATCAGAGACAGCAGAACCTCAGACTCAACGACAGAACAGGATAGTAAATGTGTAACTTTAAAAATAAGTTGTCTTTTCGTGGCAAGTAAGATAGGGCCTTGTAAAGTTTCCACCGCATCCCAGTGGGGAGCTAAAGGTCACTGCTAACTCAAAATGAAAACAATGGGAAGTAGAGGATGCCATTCTTTCATATTTGTCCAGTGATTCTGTGTTTTCTTTGTATGGATTTACTTAGGAAACTGGGAAATCTAAAACACAATGAAAAGATTTCAGTGTCACCATTTTCCCTGTAACAAGACCAGTAATCTGTTCATGTCACTATATAAAAGGTTTGATTTACAAAGCAAAATACATCTTTCTTGAAAAAGACATATAAAATGTTTGCTTCCTTATGCAACTTTAAAATTAACACGCAAAATAATTCTGCTTTTGCAAAAAAAGAGTTCTCATTTCCAACAAAGAAACAGACACATCTTAAATCTGTTAAAATATTATTTAACAAAGAGATTAATCCTGATTTTAAAAAATCCTTTATTTAGTATCAGTTTAGTTCACTCAGAAATGAAAGACCCATCTGGCCAACAAAGTGATTTTCTTTACACCAACAAAAATATGTTATCCCAGTTTCTCGGGATCTAGCGCTCAAAAATTGTCTATCATGTAATAAAGTGGCAGAACCAAAAGCCACATTTCCTCCCACTCTAAGCAAGGATGGGAATACTAATTTGAGTCCCTCATGCTGGAATCAGTCTTTTCCATGAGCGACATTTTATTCCCAAAACTGCTTTTAAATCTTGAATATTCCTTTTTCATTCCAAGTTCTCCTGCTATGCAAGGACATTTACTCTCTACATAGATCTGCAGACTACCTTTGAACATTTAAAACACTATCAAAACCCATCTCAAATTACCTTGTCTACCACTTTCAAAACAGATATAAGCTAATTTATGTCAACACATTTCCATGTCAAAAAGCAGGTTCTAGCGCTCTTCCTTTCTCCTGGAACAAAGCCATACATGTGGGAGCTGGCTTGCAGAATGCTAAGCCTTTTACTTTATGTGGAGTGACAGAGTTACAGATTTTACAAGAAAGAGAAGAAAAGGGCCTGGGAGTTTGATTTGAGGCCAACAGTACAACCCACAGCAAAAGAGAAGGGTCTGGAAGACTGCACAAATTAGAGACTCTGCTACTTAATTTCACAGCATGCGTAACAACATCATTTATTACATTTTGGCCCTAAAAGGGGTGTCAAGACAGAACCTAAAAGGGGCTGAGTGCTGAAATCTTTTTGCAAAGCAGAGGACTTTAACATCACTTCCTTGATGCCTTTGAAAACTTAAAAATCTGACTCTAGGCAATAAAACTATTTAGTATGTCATGCACATTAAAGCTATTCAATTTGTATCTTGTCATCCCGTGCCAATTTAAATTACAGTTAAATGATGATACCTAATTATTTTACCCAACGAACAGCGATGTGTAGAATGTCACAGGATCAAGCAATTTCCTACTGAACCTCCACTGGATGAATAGGTCTGATATAAAAAAACACTGAAATTCACACGGAAAACTGAGCTTGGGACATGAAATCACACTCTGTGTGCAACCTTAGAAACATTATTAACAATGTTTTAATTCCATCCATGGCTGGTGAAGCAGTTTACAGTGTGGGCATATTATATCCACACACACCACCAAAACAGAACACAATGCTAAATTGTTCTCCTGCGTGTGCAGGTGCTTCTGTGGCCCCCTGATAAAATGACAACTTACGTAAATCTTGTATTGAAATTATTTTACCTTGAGGCCAGTCTGCTCATTATCGTATTTGCTTTAAGTTTCTTTCACTTTTTGCTGAGAGCTAAAAAAAGCTTTAGCTGCCCACATCTCAAAATACTTATTTCTTCTTTGAGGACTCATTTGAAAGTCAGTTGACATTCCAACTGCTCAAAAAGTGGAATATTTTCAGTGTATGGTTACTAGTGCTTAAGTAACCCAATTCTGGAGTCCTTTCTCAATGTGACAGCCAAGAGAGGTGAACAAACATTCATATAATAACTAAAACAAAACAGCATTTTATCACTGTTGGTAGTGGCGACTGCTGGATATAACAATTTCAATGGGTGTTAAAAATAATTCTCATTCAAATACCTCTCCCTTTCTTGACATGGACATTTACTTGAACATGAGGAACAAATACTAAAGCATGTAAAATGGAAGGCAAAACAGTTTCCAAACAGTATTTTTTCTTAGTTTCAAATGAACCATGAACAATTTTCTTAGTAAGACATTATTCATTGTCACGTAGATTGTAAGCATCCTCTAATCTACAGTTCACTGAGCAAGAAGTATTTGCAAGCGGGTGTAACCATTCCATATCTTTAATTTATATTTAAACTTAGCATTTTGGATGTAAAATCTGAATTGCTGGCACCTTAAATAGCAAGGCAAAGCTGGTAACTTGCATTGGAATTTCACACCACACGTAATATTGGGAATGGTAGAAACTCATTAGTACATCACCTCCCGTTATTCTGCCTGGCTTATAACTAGAAAATTTCTCACTGTGGATGTACTTACACTTCCATCTGAGCCATATAATTAAGAATACAAAAGGTATTCTTCAACACAGTAAGAAAATTCTCTAGAACTGCAGAAGTAAAGGCTTGGTTTTAATACTTCCTCTATCGACAGATTCAGGTGGCAGAAAAGGAACAGCTTAGTACTTAACTACATAAAATGGGCAGGGGAGAGACACAAAGCAAGCTCAGACAGCAGCAGTGAAGAACAATGGAAAGGAGTTTTCAGCTGAAAGGAGTTCCAGTGAAGAATTTTCAGCTGAAAGGAGTTCCAGTGAAGTTTGTACCAAAAATTCAGAGTCTAACCTTGCTCATCTCAGTCACACAAGGAACTGCCCTCAGATGCAGTGACACATTTTGCATGAGTTGGTTTGCATGACAAGAAGAGGTACCAATAATAATGCTTTAAAATTTGAAAGCACAGCTTATGCTGTCTTAGTAGTGCAGCCATCTATACACTGAGAGTGATTTACAGCTCGTGTTTTTTCCAATTTACATAACAAACAACAGGAAATTTAAACAGATAAAAATTAGACTTATAAATATGGCCCAGTTCACACGTTACTACACCACTTCACTTCGTACAATTTGAAAATTAGACTCCCATCCCCTGGAGAAAGTGTTCATGCCTTACAACAACAGCATAAAAAGTATCAGTCTGAAAGTCCGGAGCCCTGGAGACTGAGAAGAGTTCATGTATCTCAGCGTGGGAAGGATCCTCTCAGTGGAAGCAAGGATCTCTGTACAGGAGAGCTGACGTCAGTCAGTGGAAGTGGGAGGGAAATGGTGATGGGAGGTTTGTCAGGGAAATGATTGAGAACAGTTTCAGTGGGAACAGGGAGGATTCAAGAGAGGGTGGATGGCCTCAGTGGAAGCATGGACAGAAAGTGTGGGAGTATCAAAGGGAGGGAGTGCTCATGTGTTCCAAGGGAAAGGAATTACCAGACAGGGAGGAAAAGAGCAGACAGCTTAATGGACTAAATAACGTGCTGTTAACTGCTGAAATGAGCTCCACTTCAGCACTGCAGGTACCACACAGCATGCAGCCTGTGCAGAATTATGCAACACTGGTTTGCAGTGACTGCAAAATTCACAGGCAATTTCAGGGCTTGAATGCAGAAAACTTACTGGCTGTAGGGGCATGGATTTAAGCTGGCTGCCCACATCAGCTGAGAAATCGAAAGACTATTTCACGTTTGGTCCTCCTCTCTTAGGAGTAATTTTAATTTAAAACAAAGGAAGTTTGGGTTTACTCTCTGACCCCCTTGCACCCAAATGCACATATTTCTGTGTTAAATGTACCCGGCCGGGAGAGTTACACAAGGAAAGAGGAAGGAAATCTTACATACGTAAAAGAATGACAGAGCAAAGTCAAGGTGCTACAGGGTCTATTAATGCACTGGAGAAGAGCCACACACACACAGGATGTTGGGATAGCATATGATTATGAATATCCAGGCCAATTTTAAATAACTACCACAACGCCCATGAAGTCCTTATGGCTTTCAGCATTTACTCCACTTATGTTATAGACTGAACAGTTATTATTCAAACGGTGTTTAAGCGAGTTTCGATGAATCAAAGTACCTTTACCACAAATTCAACTACAAAAATATCTGAAAATCGTAACTAATATATATGAAAAAGACAGACTGTCACAATTTTGAATCCACTTTCTTGAGATTTTTAGAATTAAAACAAAAAGCAGGGCAACTCTTCTTTGCAACAGTACTGGGTAAGTGTAATTTGATATTCTTTATGTAGCACTGGATAATCAAACCCCAGTCCCTCCATCCAAGTACTGCTTATCTCTCACTAATAAAGGGTTTAATCTGCAAGAGTCAATACATTGAAAATTAAGGGAAGAGTTTTCATGGCTGGTTCACTGGTTAAATGTGGCATTTATTCCAAGGCGCTCATAATTTTCAAATAAAAGCCACATATGAAAATACTAATCAAGGAGGGATATACAGGTACCATGACCTAAACGGGGTCTTCCATTTCTCACAGACTGACACCATATTCACACACAACAGAAATAAGTATTACGGCATTTACCTCCGTGCACACACTTTCAGGATTATTCTGCAAATTTGGGTGGATTAATTTAGGGTTTCCCATACTAGGAAAGAACAGGTAACTTTTTTAGCTACAGTTTATAAATTGATGCAAATCACAAAATATAGTATGCTCACACCACACATCCAGAAAATGATCTTCTGCTATTTGACCAGGAGAAAGATACAAGACATGAACACAAAACCAGAGTAAGTCGGGGGTTAATTAGCAATAGATACAATGCCATTTTACAATTAACATGGGGCTTTTTTTCTTTTTATTACATTTTCTGACTTGAAAAATGTGCACTATAGCTAGCAAAATGATTCAATAAATATTATTGCACTATGTATTATACATGTTTTAATAAACTTAACATTAAAGCCAGCCAAAGTGAAAACATGAAATTTACACACAGGCCAAGTTTTGTTCTTAGCTCTAATATAGCATTGGCTTTAATCTGAGAGTATACAACAACTTAAAGTGCCCTGAAACCAAGTGAAAATGTCATTCAGGCAGGTTACTGGAGATTCACACAAGTTCTGGGTGACACCACCAGTGCCCAAAGCACACCAGGTTTGCAGCATTTTGTGTTTCTGTGAAGGAATCCCTGGGGCCATAAAGGGTGTATTACACACTCTGAGAAAGAGCAGTGGTTCTTAGTAGCACCCTAACTCTTACAGTTCTTCCTCAAATCGAAAATCCTTTTAATTACAAAACATCCTGCCCAATGCTCCTTTTGCCTTCAGGAATTTCAGGCTCCTGCACGTTGTTTTCAGTTGTCTCACCCTTTCCTTCTCTCCAAACAACTTCACCGCACTGTGAAAACTGCTCTCCAGTGATCCCTCACTCCGGCACAATATCTGAGACAGCACAGTTATCTAGCACTCTAAGAACTGCAAATCTGATTGCACTGCACACACTAATGATAAAAGCAGAGAACGAAATACGCGCTGCCTGACAGCTCTAAAGACTGTTACAGGATTTTGCACATGAAAACGATGTAGATGTGCTGTGTCCAACAGATTTTGTATTCAACTGATCACAAGCAGAACTTCATTTTCATTTCTGAAAACCCATCTTTCACAGAACTGTGCTAAGGAGTGATGACAAGGGCAGAAAATGTGACTGAGAGATAAAAATCGGAGTGACTGTCAATGAGATGACAGCATGCATACGAACCAATAGCAACCTATAGCGTCTGGCTGAATTACCCAAACCTAGTAACAAGAATTTGTACAAAGTTCTTGAAGGTGAGCAACAAAATTTAACTAAATTAAGACTGCTTCCCCCACATGCTTCTGGAAGCAGGTTTCGAGGGATTTTTCCCCTTAAAACAATAACACAGAAGACAAAAATCACAGAACAAAAATTTTAAAAGACTATTTTTGATTTAGGTTTCGTAACATGCAGTTATCATCACTATTAAAAATTCAGCGAGCAAAACAATTGTCAGGACTCTGATGACAACTTAAGCTTCCTCAGTGTGGTTGCTGTGTTAAACATGCTGTGAGCACGTCGATCGCGTGTGAACAGGGCCGTAAAGTTCATTTCCTGTGCAGTGTTGTTAACACAAAAATTTAGTTTAGTACACCACGATTCAGCTTCACGTTCTGCGTTAAGTATTAATTCCTCCCCCAGCTCACTACTCGCAAAGTGTCTGCTAATTTTCTAGATGTTTTTTAAACTATGCAACTTACTAAACTGTGAACAAAGATTGCTAAATCTGAAGGAAAACAATCAAAGAAAATCACCCACATAACCGAAGTAAATTATTCCAGGTCAATACTCTAGAAGCCTAGAAGTAAAAACCCTAAGAAAACAACAAATCACTAGAGTTTCTGTTAGTCTGCAAATCACTTGATATTCAGCTAGATCTCACTTGCATCTCAAGCCTGTATCTTATATTGACAGCATGTGTATCTCAGTTCTTATCACAGCAACCAGAACAGATCAGCCATGTTATATAATATCCCCGGGGCTGCTACAATGGCATTTTTCTTACATTTGCAACTACTCATTTTTATAAAATAAAAGCAGTTTTCCAAAAAAAGAGCAAAGGTATAATCCAAACCTATAGCATTAGGAGCTAAAGTACAACCCATAAATAAACAGTCCATCGATAAAAAGCAAACAGACAAGCAAGCACTCCACACGCTAACTGTCTCGCTTCCAAGAAAATAATCACAAATCACAGGTTTTTCTCAGTATGTGTCTGTCAACTTCATATAGCCTTGTGTCGTACTTCTACTCAAAAGTATGGGCGCAAACACATGGGAAAAAAACCGCAAAAAAATACCCTATTTGCAGCAACAGACAAGGTCAACAAGTTGCTAATGTAAATCAGTACCCAGGGCAAAACACGCTGCCGCTCTCCCTTCAACTTTCCGAATGGAAGAGGTATGCAAAGCGATCAGCCCAGCTCGCAGAGCGCTCCGGACCGCGATCGGCCCCTGCTCCCAAAGGAACGGCCACGCGGGACGACCCGGCACAAACGCGGGGCTCAGGACATCCCCGGTGCACGGCGCAGCCCCACCGCGGGCCCCCCAGGTTCAGAAACAAGACCCGTGCCCCCGGCTCGGACGATCGACGAGGACAATTCACATCGCTCTCCTTCCCAGAATTAGGAAAACTCGTTTTGTGGAATGAAGAAAGAGGCTTTGGGTACCTCTACAAAGTCGCCAAGACACTGATTAGATTATAAACGAAAGTAATAGCCCAAGCCAGGAAAAGCTCCCCCACAGCAGCAGGGAGACTCCTTGGGCTCAACTGCTGCAGCCAACTCCTGTTCTGAGAGAAACAGTGCTCATGTTTAGCACCCTTTTTACCTTAACACTGGATCTGCCGGTCTGGGCCTCTGCCTCCATGCTCTGGCTGTTCTCCCTCTTGTCTTTCTTAGAGGAATTAGTCCTCGCCTCATAAGTGGATGTGTTGTAGCATTTAATGAATAATCCTGGGACGGGGTTGCCTTGCTGCTGTTGAGACATGGTTGTGTTGGTCTGGTGAGGGAAACTGTACTCCTCAGACTCATTGCTACTGTGACAGATCACTCTGCTGTCAGAGAGGTTGGTGCTTGGAACACAGCCCATGCTTTGTGGCCACCTGGGGAACACTTCTAAATTGTATATATACACGTGTATATATATATATGTATATATATCAGTCCTTCCCGTTGGTATTTTCCCCCTGCTTAATTTTTTTGTTAACAGGTTGAATCTCTCTCCTGCGTCTCCGCTACACTCTGAAGCATTGCCATCGGTCCCTTCTACACCACCAGAAACGTGTCTGTTCTCCTCGTCCTCCAGGAAACAGGTCCTTTTATCTCAATCTCAGCAGTGGGCTGGGGAGCTGGAGGGGAGGGAAGGGGGGAAATCAAGAACCGGTCGACTTCGTCTTTTCACAGATTATTATTAATTTGTCTAAGCCATCTGAGAATCTTGGTAAGGTTTCCTTTCCTTCTGGGAAAAGCGGAAAAAAAAAAAAAGAGAGAGAGAAAAAAAACCCAAAAGCAAAAATACCAAAAAAACCCCAAGCCCCAAACCACACACACCCCGGCGTCGGCTCGGCGCTCAGAGCGGCCGGGGGCACGGCACCATCTCCTCCCCTGAGCCCGGAGCACGGCGCATTTTCCACCCGGGCTTGCTCCGCGTTACCGATTAACCCGGGACCGGGCCGGGGGCCGCTCCCCACCTCCGCGTCCGCGCTCCCGCCGAGCAGCGCTCACTCCTCGCGGTCCCGCTCGGCGCTGCGCTGTGCCGGGGGTGCGCTTTGGGGTGTGCTTTGGGGCCAAAAAAAAAAAAAAAAA
>VXAZ01000587.1:203018-290703 GCA_013399875.1 Gymnorhina tibicen
AAAGAAATCATGCAAAATAGCAGAGGAAGACCAGGAGTGTAGACACTGGCAGATTAGAGCTGTGGGGGAAGTGCAAGGTCAGTACAGAGTCAGTAAGGGAGAGGTCAGAAGAGAACTAGCTCTAGGAGACAGCTGGGGGAAGGAGAAAGGTTATTTATGGAGAATAAGGTTGAATTTCATTCAGGACTGCAGAATAAGAAAGAATGCTAGGAAAGAGCTTGGAATGATTGTTATCAGCTCGATCTGCAGACAAGTGGGTGCTGGGGAAGATCAAAGTGTTTAGAGAACAAATACATAAGCGTCAAAATCTAAAAGGATTGAAAATACACTACTCAGCCACATCCTCATCCTTCTCACAGAGAAATTACATTGGATCCTGCATGTTTTTGACAAAAGACCGAACAACACGCTGTCCCCCAGATATCCCCCACTATTCCCCACATCTGCTATCTCCCCCCAAATTTCCGTAAGCAAAACCACTTCCCTTGATGTATCAGCAGTGTCCATCCATTTCACACAGACCTTGACCAATTCCCATTGCGCACTGTAAGAGTTCATGCGTGAGCACTGGGACAGTTCACTGCTGTCCAGTTACACAAAAATGCATAAGAAGGCCCAGAGCAAAAGTTTGTTGCCAAAATCCAGTTCCGATAATACTTCAGTACCCGAGACACTGGCAGGCAGAATTATGCAGAAGAAATGATGGACTAACATCTGCATGAACAACAAATATCAGTGTCCTTTGAAAAAATGTTTGTCCAACAAAGGCAGAGCGAGCATGACTGCACTCCTGTGAGCACAGGCAGCAGTCTTGGTAAAAGATTACTCTATGTGGTTTTAATTGCTTCTCCCCTCAAATCAGCTGTATGTTCCAACTGTGTCTTTTGGCCTTCTGAAAAGTTAGGCAATCCTGCTGGTCTCTAGGCCGGTGAAGGAGGCAGTGGGGAGAAGGAGGAGGAGGAACTGTGGAAAATGTGCCAGCATGCAAACAGCTGAATGGACTCTACAACACTAACTACTGGCACGTGCAAGCTGTGACAGAGTATGTCTCTCCATCCCAAGATATTCTAGAAGCGGAAACAAGGACCATATGCTGCCTTAGCCACAAGTGAGTATCAGCATTACACCCCACGAGGGTACATCTGCTTGTTTGTGTATGAGCGTCAGGTATCCTGGAACGGGGCGTTTTCAGGTGACTCAAAAGTAAAATTTGTCCTGAGACAGCTCATCTCCAGCTCCTGGAATGTACAGAAGCACAATAAGTTTGTTTGCTGCACCACTTTCCTGATGTCCTGAAAAACCCCAAAGCAGCTGAGAGAGCAGGGCCGCCCTGATGTCCTGGCAGACTGTCCGGCTGCTGCTGTTGTGTAATTGCAATTGCAGAACACAGACAGCTGTCTGTACCACTTGGAAATCAGAGCCTTCAAGGCAGTCTAAGTCAGCAACTTTTTCAACTCTAGCACTAAAGACATTCAAGTCTAAAGCTCAGATACTTCATGTACGTACAAGCTTCATCATTGTAACTGGTGTCAGAACAGCTTCTGCAGCTGCAGTTTACACACCACCTCAGCACTGCTCAGTGATCAGCAGGACAGAGACACTATTTCCAGGAGAAAAACTTACTCCCTTCTCCACTGTACCTTCTTTCCACTTTGACTACCTTCTTTGCTGTCCGTCTGTCCAACACTTCTCAAGTTTCCCTCAGCATTACACTTTCTCTACTTTGTTTTTGGTAGCCTCTCCCCAAATCGCCCAGGAGCAGCATCTGCTTCCACAGCAGATGCAGAGCGAAGGTGAGCAGATCTCTGCCACCCAACTTTAATGACTGGGCATGGGCCTTCAGATGCTGCTGCTCTCCCTCCCAGTCCTCTCTTCCCCGGCATCTAATGCTCATCCCCTAACCCATGTCTTTGCAATGCTTGAGCCTGGGAGCCCTACACAGCCCAGGGAGTGCAGCACCTATGGGATGCAGGAGGCTGCACTGTATCACCCAGCTGCTCCAGCTCTGCCAACCGCAGAGCCCAGCAGGAAGGAGGAGCAGCAGGAGGGGGACCTGCTGCCAAAGCAGCCTCCAACAGCTCCAGCTGCCTGGCCTTGCCTTGAGTTGACCAAAAATTTGTGGGGAAGGGAGGAACAAAGGACTGTCGTCCCCACCCACTCCCCTATAATTATCCTGTGCTTCACAAGCAGTATTATCTGTCTGGATACACGGTGCCATGCAGCCAGCTGTGACCATAGAGAATTAGCTGTTCCTCTCTTGGAGAATTTTCCCTTCTCTCTTCCTAAGTATTTTTAAGCCAACTTACATTTATTTAGCATGCAACCCTTTCAGTTTGTGATTTACTAAACCAAGGATGACAATTGGTCCTTTTATGTGGAGTGGTATACCCAATTCTTGCACCCTGCAAGTGCCTGAGGTCCCTCTGCTTCCTAGGAGTACTGGATCCTTTTCCTAGCCAGCCAGCCTCAGCCAGGCTCAGCCCAAAAAATGACCACAGCCTCAGGACCCTTCAGACTCCTGAACTGGTTCCCAGTGCCACAACCCCCTATATTACATTGTGTCCTGCCTGGATCCAATAAGAGAAAACAAAAGAAAATCAGTAAAAGAAACAAGCAACTTGTCTCTTCCATCAGTAGGTCAGTTTTCTTTGGTCATCAGAGCTAGAAGGACAAGCTCCTAGTCTTTGTTGTCTACCCCAGCAACTAAAAGATCAGTTCATGCTAATGAGGGAAGACTCACTCAAGACAGGCTCTCAAATCCACGGACTCCTTGCCCAAGTCTCTCCCAGGACCCCACTGCCTCCTGCCACTTTCTTGCTTGCTCCTGGCTAACCAGCGGTGCTAGTGGCCAGCAGCCTGCCTTCCTGGGCCAGCATCCTCAATCCTTCCCAAAGGCAGATAGAGTAAGAATGGTAAAGAGAACAACAAAATATGGAGCTACAGACGCATCCCTGCTGTATGGCAGCAGCAGAAGCTGAAAAACTCTCTAAAATTACTCTTTAAGACTAGACTGTACACCTGCAAAACAGATGGCTTTCATGGCTGCTGAATTCATTATTTAAGGAACAGATTCATCATCCATGGTCATACTGAGCAATGATTTATTATATATTCACAATAGCAAAAAATCCCATGTCCAGGCCATGAGATTTATGTTCCTAGATCACCAAAACATCTGAAGAATTTATCCTGCAAACTTGTCTGAATATAAGACAGTGAACTGGACCTCATCTGAATACTTAACAACTCCTAGCTGTGCTCTCACATACATTTCCTTTCTTTGGGTCAAAACAATACCTTTAAATACACTCACTCATATCCGACTGTGTACAGTTCTCCCCTGATGATAAGTCTTTCTGTGCAGCAAGGCAGTATCCTTCACATGCGAGAAGCTGAACCCTTAATTAACAAAGAGGATCATACCCTACCACCAACAGGCAACCAGAGCTGGCTGTGCATTTGAATATGTCCCGTTTCCCAGGAACGTTTCACATCCAGTTCTTCCACTGCAATCAGGCTCTGACTGTCCAGCAACGGCAGAGTGTTTTTCCAACACTACTCTTTCCAACTCTTTTTCCAACTGTATTCTTGTTTCGGTGAGATCCCACCAGGGAAGCTGCAGTCCTTGACCCTCGCCTGCATGCAGTTCTGCATGCGGACAGTTGTAAGGAAGAATGTACAAGAATGTCTGCGGTGCCGTGGCACAGCACCCATAGATCGTGGTTCTTGTAAACTCCATTTGATAGCTGTCTGCTCATCCAGCTGAGCAGCAGGAAGGGCAACACCACAAGAACTGCAAGAGGAGATGACAACTTGGGGGAGAGATAAGGAGAAACCACACTGAGGGCAGGTGGAGAAACCAAGCCATGTAAGTTTTCTGGGGATAGCTATTTAAAAAAGAGAGAAACAGACTCAGGATGCGTCGGGGAGATAAATCTTCTGAGTTTTTGAAAAGGGGAAGGCAGTGCTTGCAGGCTCACTCACCACAGCCCTAACAATCATAAATCTTACTCACATGGGCACCATCCTTCCCAACACATTCGCCAGGGCTGGCTGTAGCACAGCTATCACGGAAGGATCTGTCATATTAAGCAGAACAGCACTTGGAAGTTTGTGTGAATTATGGTTACAGCCAGCACAGCTGGGTGCTGCAGGGGTTGACAGGCTCCGTAACACAAGCACAATAGCAAGCACTAAAAAAAAGAAAAAAAAATCTCCAAAATGTTTTGGGAAGAGAGTTGAAAAATAGTTTTAAAACACGTCCTTTAAATTCGTGAGAGACTTCCAAACAGATGGGGCGGGGAATGATCTGATGAACTGAGGGGACTGACCTCATGGTTTGTATCTGCCTTGGCAAGATCTCCTAGGTCTGCACTTACTGTGCCCAAGTGGGTGGGGTCCTAGTGCTCCATCAAGAGGCTTTTTAATCCCCACTCACTTGAAATAAGCTGCAGTGCCATCTCTGTCTCCCTGAAATATCTCCTGGCACAGTTCCCCACTTCCTATCCCTTCACATAAAGGCCGCTCTCCCTGGTAGCCACAGGTAACCAGGAGCAACCCTTATCTCTCACACGGCCCAAGTGCCAAACACACCTTTCCCCACAACCCTGATCTGGTTTACACTTCTGCTTTTGGGGAATTTCAGAGCAAACCATTCCACACGTCACCTTTACAATGAATTAATGTAACCAAGTCAAAACAATCACTCTTAAATTCACTACCACAACAAGCATACCAATCTGGACAAAGCAATTGAAGATTTATTCATCTCCTTGCACTCTTGGAAGTTCATTTGGCAAGTGTCAGAGTCGTTTGAGAAGGTCAGGATCATATCATGCACATGACATCTCCTCAGACCCCATGAAGACTGCTTCCCTCTTGCTCGGCTGATATAAACAACTAAAAACCACATCTTCCTTTTGACAGTCTTGGGCACCAAAAGAAATAACCACTTTTTTTAAAAAAACCCTAGTCTTTTGGACTTCAAAAATCTGATCTAAATTGATTATACTTTTAAGAGGAAAGTTAGTAACTCTGCATTTCACAGATCCCACCTTTATCCCAGCGTAGCATTTTGAGTTAGAACTTTGTATTTATGAGGCACTGGCAGCACTGGGCTCCCCAGAAGCTCTGGGGACAAAATATATCAACCTTGCTTTCCTTTCCAATTGGATTTTCTGAATCTGCAGTGTCTGCTCCCATGCAATGAACTTAACAGACAAAGCATGGAAGCTGAGATGAAGACTGTGAAAATTATATGAGTAGGAGAAAGCAAATTAAGCAGGACTTTTCTATACAGAGACTGAAGCAGGAATAAAATTTCTTTGCAGTGCTGTACATATCAGTCAAAACCTAAATACCCAGACCAGCTTCCTGTCAGAGTGTAAACTGCACGTACTTTGGCCATTTTCTCATCAGTTTAAAGCCAGCATCATATTTGTTACAATGACAGCACATTTACTGATGAAAGCACTCTGAAAAACATTTTGGGAAGAGAAACAGAATTTCATCACATTAAATTCACATTGCACGAACGTTTTTTCAATACATTTGTGCCCCCTGCATTATTGAAATAAACCTGAAGTAGCTCCCACATTACAGTATTCTTTAAAAAAATAAAGGCAGGAATTATCCAGCTCTTCCTCCACTTGAGGAGAATGTGAACTTCTGATAAAAAGTTTACTTTAGTCGCTCTGCCAAGTGCTAGGCCCAGAACATGGGAGGATTAATAACAGGAATGGGCTGGAGACACGTGATTGAGTTAGCCTTGTTTGCAGTTCGGCTCCTTAGCAAGGTACAGCCTGACCTTAGGTGACTGTGGCTAAAAGGAACAATTATGGAGCTCAGCAGTGGAAAAAAAGGTAAAACAAAAACAGACAGACCGGAGCCATATAACTGAAAGAATTTAAAGTGTTCAGCTAAATTAGGCACATTAGATTAGAATACATTACATCCAAGCTTTGTTAACGGCTTCAGCGAGAAAAGAACTTCATAAAAGATTATAGAAACCATGGATTTCTTCTAGAAGAGATGCTGTACTGCTTCCTTTTATCTCTCAAAAACAAATAAAAGTGAACCTTCTTTTATCTAAAGTTACATGGCCCTATCACAGACATACTGGAACACATCATAAATACTAGTTGATTTATGATTCTAATTCCTTAGAGATGAGAAAATATTGAGTGATTTGCTCTTAGTGACCTGGGAAGTATTTGTCATTGCCCAGAAGCAAGGCTGTAATCTGACCTCTTTCATCAAAGTCTCCACCTTTTGAAGCTTCAGTGGTTTCTGGGAAATCATATATTTAAGAGTTAGTATAGCCAAGTAAAATTCCGTATTTTTCAAATGCAACATAACCTATGATTCTGCAGCAACACTTTGCCTCTCCTAGAGTTAGCACATCTTGATCTGCACCAGTGAAAAAGCTTGAGCTGTCTAATGATCATCTAAAAGGTTTTAAAAAAACCAGCTTTCTGATAAGAGTGCATTTCTCTGAAGGTCAGTTTATCAGGAAAATGCTAGTAACAGTCAAGTGAGATGACATTTAGTGTAGTGCTCCTAGAAAGGAATGTCTCCCAGCTTTTTTACTAATGGGGAACCACTGCAGAAAAAGGAGTTGGTGTCTGAGGAGACATATGCAGTGGGTTTGTTCAGTATCTGACTTGTATTTGGGAAACAACCTGACACTTGAGGAAGCTCAGAAACCCGCAAAGAGCCTTAACACAGCTGTACAAGGAAACAATTCTCATCTCCGTCTATTTTCTTAACTCTGCTTGTTTAAAAGACTTCCTAACTCTTCTTGAGCGTGGAACTATTGGCATGTTTTGTGTATCAGTTCAGTTCCTGTTCTGGGGCCTTGGAGAGCAGCACACCTGGTGGGATGGAGAGCAGGCCCACAGGTGTGCTGATGTGCTCTCTGCAGCCAAATCACCTGGAGTGCCTGAGCACTGGTACCCAGGCAAGGAGCTCTTGGATCAGGAGCAACTCCACTGAAGCCACTGGAGATGATTTTGGTTCTCTGTGTGATGTCTTTCAAATGCTGTTTGTGGGCACAGAAAAACACCAGAGACATGGCTTTGGGATATAGTCATCAAACACAGGCATCCTGGGACACTCACAGATGCCCACTGCAAGCCACAGAACGTAGGCCTGCTGCCTGCTGATCTGCTTTGGAGAAAATTGTTAGGATTGAAGGAATTTATTTTGTTCTGTACTTCAAGGGCCTCCCGTGGCCAGGCAGGCGGGCCGGATGCAGCTGGAGCACTCCCTCCCTTTCCTGGTGCAGAGGGGAGTCAGGGAGGCCGAGCACGGCTGTCCAGAGACCTGGGATGGGTCGCTGCACTGCCTGGGAGTTGGCATTCAGGGGGGAAAAATCCCCAACCCTTCCACAGCCCAGCCAGCCAGGCAGGAAACTGGTGGGTGGCACCCACAGACCCTAGTTCTTCCCACTTAAACCAGCTATTTAGCCCTCTTTTGAAGTGTGTTTCATGAGTGTTGAGTTGTATGAGTTTAAAATTGGGCTTAGATAGCCAGGATGGGTGGACCCTGACAAAGAGCTTTTAAGCCTCCTCAGTGAAGACAGCTGATATTTTAGGGAACACGTTAGGACATGACAATAGCTCCTTGCACTGGTACAACTGGTTACTGACTGTAATTCTCAACAAAGATTCGTGCAATAGATTCATGTAGCCATAAAACTGAATAGGTTTATAAGAAGGTTCAGTGTTACCTACGAAAACAAGACAATGCGATGCATTAGCTGGGGCTGGGAAGCCAATTTCACTGGTGCAGGGCTCCCTCCTCACATAACAGGCTGTGATGGAGGTCAGCTCATCCTCTTGGAGATCCACCCTGTCTCAGGCAGACAAGAAAGTACTGTGACCTGATCCAACCCATCAAGCACTGATCCAAACAGGAGATACAAGGCAAAGGGCTTCTATATAAGGGAAAAAAAAGGAGCTGGTGGAGTTCAGAAAAAAAAGCAGGATCAAAAGGAGTATTTTGTAGCAACAGTTCAACTCGTCAACACAGCCTGCACAGTGCCATCTTTGGCACATTATCCCACAGTATAAGAACAAAGCTAGATCCAAAAAGACAATTAAAAGGAAACCACACTATCTAGACAGGACATCTCTTCTGCAGAACACTAATGATTAACCTTTGGAAACCACAATAATTTATCATCGAAGTAAAAAGTACAGTGAAACCCCAAAGATCATTGACATGAGCCAGAAGTAGCCTCTGGGAGATGTACTGCCTACAGGAAAGCATTCAAATACATACAGGACGTAGTCAGGGTCTGGACATATGTTTTGAAACCAAACATTGATGCACCTTAAACAAAAATGAAAATCCCATGAGATAAAGGTTGAATACTCCCTGGAGACAGCTCTCAACATACAATGAAAGAACCACCACAGACAGTCTGGTTTTGGGGAGTCCCACAGTAAATGGGAACAAGCAAGGCTAGGTAACAGAATAGTGTCTGAGCTTGGGATCTCTCTGCAGAAAGCATGAGCTCTCTTTTACTGTAAATAGTGTGATCGGGTCTGACCAGTGGCTGATTGCAGAGCTCTGTCTCGTTGGCTCACCTCTGGCCATAACAGGTAGTCGTCACTTGCATGGAAAGGAAAACAGAAGTTAATGGACTGATTCATTCAATCTGTGTATAAAAATCCCTCTCTGCCCATGACTCCTAAGTAAACTGAACTGATTCCCCTGCATGTCTGACTTTGAGCACATACACAATGCTCTCTGTTCACAAGGTTATCTTTGATGTAAAGCCACTGTGCACAGGCTGCTGACTCTACCTACATCCATTATAGGAACCCCTTGTATAATATGCACCTTGCTTCAGCGTGCAAGACATTTGGTTCCCAAAAACACGATAGGATGGCTAGAGTAACCACTAACCAGACATCCTGGAATGCCTGAAAGTGTCCAAGATTAGTCATTTGGCAGCAATCTTGAGGAAATGTAGCTTTACATATCCCACTCTGGACAGAAGGGTTTAGTACTCAGGGCCTTCTGGCAGGTCTGAACCTGACTCCTTTCCTTGCCGAACACAGCACAGCTTGGATCAGCTGTAGCTATGACAGCTAGAGCTGGGATGCAACTGCCACAAAAATCTGGATCACTCACTTTGTCAAATCTGTCTCCAGCATATTCTTTACTTCACCAAAAGAAAGAAACCCAAACCGAAACAAACCCTTTCTTGTGCTTGGCCTTGGTATTTATTTTTTCTGGATAATTTCTGCTTCTGTGTTTGTCAACTGAAAGGAAAATGCACGTGTCACATACGCATGGGTCAGAAATCTGGTGGGTGCTTGTATATTATACAAGAGATCAAAGATTGGAGAAATTTCCTTCTAACCTGAGGGCAACAAGACAAGGTTACTGAAGAGCAGTGTGCCTGCTCATCAGCTGTACAGATCAAGGCAAATGCAAGATTGCATTTAGGTGCCTCGGCGCTGGCGGGACTGAGCTGCGGATGCTTTTTTGGTCACTGGAGTTTGATGCGGGACTTGCACAGACCGTCTTGTCAGGAGGGCTGACACCTGCACCTCACTGCACTTTTAACAAGGGATGCAGTCCCCTCTGTGTAAGGTAACCTGTTCCTGGCCCACATCCACGCCAGGAATTGTGCACAGCACAGAGCCCGTGCCTCTGGCCAGCCGGCACAGCCAAAGCGGTGGCCGGGCGTCGCACCAGTGGCTCGGGAAACCCTCCCAAGGAGCACGGCCGGAGCAGCCTGTCCTGGCTCGCAGGCTCAGCGTGCCTGACCCTCAGAGGGACCACCTTGCTTGAGCTTAGTGCTGAGCTGAGGCAGAATGAGTGCCAGCGGTCCGGAGCTGGAATGCTCACCATGAGACCCCGGGCGTGGGCATCACACCGTTGTGTGGGGCTGGCAGGGCATTTCTGCTCGGGGAAAGCACTGAGCTGCAGAACTGGCGCCAAGTACTCCCGCACTCAGGGCTGCACAGATGATGCTGCTCCTTCAGTGTATGACATTCATGTGGCATTCCAGCGGTGAAAGAAACCAGCACAACCGAATGGATGAATGGAAAAACGAATTGCTTCAAGTTGATTTAAAGGAGATGTTTAGTCATGCATGGGAAGGAAAAGAGAGAATAAGTGACCAAAATAGAATGAAGCAATTGGAAACAGCTGATGTTTGATGAAAAGAAAGATATTTTCTGGGGTGAGAAATTTAAAAGCCTTGAGTATTTTGAAAGGGCAAATGATGCATGACTTTTTAATCCTTTAAATGGTGCCAGCTTATCCAGAATCCACTCCAGAAAGGTTTCTGAAGCAGTTTATTCTAGAACTAAGCCAAAACCTTCAGCCAACACTGGAAAATCTTATTTAGAGTCAGACTAACATATTGTGAGCTCATGTCACTGTTGGAAAACTGCTCCAGCTGAAAGCATGAGGGAGTAGTTTTGCTAAGGAACCCTGGAGTTTTAGCTATTTGTTTTTTGGGTTTTTTTTTAATTTGCAATAAGAAAAGGCACGCAAGGAAATTAAAATCCTTGATAAAAGAATAAAAAAATTATAGAAGGGCTGAGTTACATTTTCTGAGATTCCTTACTGTCTTTCCATTCCCCAAAGAGTAGACAAGTTTCACGCTGTACTGGAAGTGAGGGGTTTCCTTTCCATGAGGTTCACACTAGTGCAGTTCTCATACAGAGGTGAAAGAAACTTCCACAGTCCTGACCCACAGCACTTTGTGACTCCAAATGGGACAAATCCAATAGTATTGCTCCAGCACACACATTTTGTGTGTCCAAATCACACTAATTACTGTTAAACAGCCCTACCAAAATGGCAGCTCAGACAGTGCACTCACCCCCAGGCAGTAGGAATTCTGGTGTCAAACCCCACAGGGCACACAGGTGACACTGTCATAGGCACCAACAAATGGCTTTCACAAAGCAACCTTTTTTTAGGCTTTGTGTAAGCTTTTGGGCACATCCAAGTCTGAGGCATCCTAGTCATTCATGTTTCTGGGTCCTCAGCTGCTCTTTATTTGCTCTGAATATTTTGGATTTTTTGTTCGGTTTTGGGTTGTTTTCTTATTTTAACTTGGCAAAAAAAGTTAGTGGATAAATGACAGACACTACCTCGTCCTTTTAGTAAATCATTGGCAGACGTAGGCCAGCATTTTGAGATGACAGGAACACGGTTTAGAGGTGGACTTGTTGGGTTTATGGCTGGACTTGATGATCTTAAAGGTCTTTTCCAACCTAAATGACTCTGTGATTCTATGTATGGACACAGGTAGGAAGCCAACCAGACAGGACATTACTACCTTTTATAATAAATACTAATGCTTTGCTCCCATGAGCGTCCACACCTTTCTAAGTCAAAAGTGTGCTGTAATAAGCAAATATAAAGTCAAACACTGGTGGTTATATAAAGCTATGTGGAATAAGAAAAGAGAAGCTACATGGAATCCGTGACACCTGGAGAACACTTTCTACATGGAGTCTGAAGACAGCATACATTGCCAGCCTAGCACAGAGGACATAGATTTCCCAAATAGAAGCCTAAGAAAATAAAAGTCAGTAAATATGAAGTTGATCCCAAAATGCAGCTGGGGAGGGAACACAGATCTGTTTAGAAAGTTAAGCCAAAACTGGGAAATTACTATGGACACAGATAAAAATTCAAAACACAAATGTATAGCATATTCAAATATGCTTTGAGCAGAGGGGTTGAACTAGATGATCTCCAGTGCTCCCTTCCAACCTCAACTATTCTATGGTTCTGTGAAATGTTTTGCTTTGGTGTTTCTAAATGAAATGGTTTGGGTTTGATTTTTCTTTTCCAAAATGAAAGGGGACAAACAAACAGCTCATAAAGCCACTGCAGGCATTCTGTTTGGGACTGAATAAAAACAATTTGCAAAATTTAAGATTTTTCCTCCTAAGCCTCCTCAAATTTCTCCAAAGGGACCTCTGCTTTTAGTTTCATTAGACCTGTGTTTATATTTCATAGTTGAGGGGGAAGGGTCAGAGAGCAAACAAAAAAACTCACCATTGATCCAGCTCTGCTCCCAACCCCTATTTTCTTACTCACAGATAAACCCTTTCAGATGTACCCCAGTTCCTTTAGGGCTGAAGGTGCAGAGCAGGCGTCTCTGCAGCCAACAATAACAAACACTAACACCGACTTTGCATGTTTCCATGGCCATGGTGCCCCAGAGACCTCCTCTTTCATCCACACACTCCTCCCCTCCAAAGCCACCTCATCACCATCTCCCTGAGGCTGGGGAAGGAGGGACGGGTCAGCTACACCCGCTCACCAATAGATTTTGTCACTAGGGGGAAGAAGAAAGGGGGAAGAAAAAAAAGGTGTTTCTGCTTTTTCATTCTTTTCCCACCTTTCTTATTTTCTCGGGTCTCGTTACCCATCCCGTGTGGTTACTGGTGGAAGAGAAACTGTGTCACTAAAGTGGAGAGAAGTAGCACAGGGAGCACTGTTGCACATCCAGCAGCCACCAGGATCACGCTGGTGTCCCCAGGGCAGTGCGGGCAAAACGGAGCAATATTTTCCGATAAACACTAAAACCACTTGCAGCTCAGCCTTGTGCTTGGTCTGGCACGGGAGTACATGACACTGGTAGATCAACCACACCAGAGACTGACTCGAGTCCATTTGGGGTCAATGACAGCTTCAGCCAACCACATGCTCATAGCCAGCACTGCAAAAGGTGCTGCAGAGGCTGGATGGCGCTGACAGGAGGTTGGAGGGGCACTCCCAGGAACATCCCAGGGGCAGAGGGAAAAAAAAATCCCAGATCTCTACTACAAGCACGAAGGAGCTTCACTACTCCTAGGGGGGAGGCTGGGATTGGTACAAATGGGGAACAGTCGAGGAGTGAGAAAAATGCCAGCCTTAGGGAGGGGAGGCAGTGGAGCTCAGCTCATCATATTAGCACTTGTTTGCTCACGCAACAACACTTCAGCACAAAGAAAAGCAAATATCCATTATAATCTCTCATTTCTGAACTAGTCTCCTGCATATTAATTCCTACTGAGTGACAAGTGGAACAGCACACATCGATCATCTTGTTAATCAGGTATTCTTGCAGCAACGCATGATGCAGTTTAAATAAGCCGGGTTAAGTTCCTTGTGTACACAAGGAAGGTATTATAAGAAAATGTAATGATGAAACAACTTTTTGCAAGAAGAAAGCAGAGCTTGAGCACCTTATATGCTTTGGAAAATCTCACTTCATTTATATCATTTTTCATGACCTTTTGCTTAGCATGAGGTGGCTTTGTCCCCCAGCTGTGACCAGTTTGGCTTGAAAGCCAAGATTTTGCAAGCCCGACTAGTGAAAACCACCTGAGGCTCTAAGCTTTCAGGGAGCTCAATACCTTCCTTTTGAGGGGGCATCTCTTTTATATGGTGCGTTTTGGTAGCTCAAAATAATGACCACTCTCGAGGCTATTGCTGAGATGCACAGCAGTTCTTGGCAGACAGAACTGCTGAGATGCTGCAGCCCTGTAACATGCTCAGAGAAAAAGGTCCTTCCACCCCATGGCAACGGAGGAGGAGACGCCAGCACTGCCACAGAGGAAGAGCACTGGCAACAAACGAGGCTGCCCAGCCCCAGCTGGGTACCCCACTGCTCAGCTGACCCTGCTGCCCGACCTCCTAACACAATTACATTTGCAAAAGCATCTGATTTGCAGAGATAATTCTCCATCTCAGCTCCTGCCAATGTCGGCAGAGACTACACGCCCTGGGATACTGAGAAATCAGAGCCAGCCTGTGCTTCCCCTCTCCCACATTTACGAGGGTGGCTCAGCCTCTTAGGGGCCATAACTGAGCCTTTATGAAGCCCTTGGATGGGCTTTACTGCAAAACAACGCTGAGAATGCACACGCACGATTACGCCAGGACAATAGCCTGAAGTTAACAATCGCTTCCTGTAATTGTCTGAGGCAGCCTGTAGAACTAAGAATCATCTCATGATAAATCCTTGTCGGTCATTTACCATCATTAATCTATACTGTCGGAATGAATTAGGTGCAGAGGAGCATATTAATTACAATGCAGATGACACTCCAGCTTTAATTATCACGACTTCAAAGTAAACAGTGCCAGTTAATCAAGCTCAGTACCACGAAGGCTGCTGAGGGAAAGCACAGGGCACCGACATCCGCCTGCAGGGTCTGCACTTACAGTGATGCCATTCTAGCATTAGCTTTCCACATTGCTCTCTATTTCTATCCACCTTAGTCAGGTCTACGGGAACACTTTTTCCACTGCCTATGACATGCCTTAAATTAGGGGTGACCAATTTTGTCAATATGTAGCCACCTAGCTTTATTTATAGAACATTTCAGATGAAACAGCAAAAGCTCCCACTGTCTTTTTATGCCTTTTGCATAAAATTTTGCATTTAGCAGCTACTTATTCATTTTACTTACCAGCTAAGGCTATGTTTTTACAGGTTGTTGTTCCCATTTCAATATTATTTTGTGCCATTTTCTGGAGGGCTGGGATTATGGCATAAACCTAAACATCTGGACAGTTTGCAAAGCGCTGGCAGAGCAGCCAGCAGTGTTGCAAAGGCCCCCAAATCCCATCAGACAACTGCGGCCCTTTTGTTATTGTGGGACCAGAGACGGAACCTCTCAAAGCCCATCAGGTTCCTGCTGACCCTCTCCGTGTGGATTCCAGCAGGCAGGCTGACCGCTTGCTCTGGCTGTTAGCAGCAGCAGGCTCCTGGGGAGAGCAGATAAAGCTGGTCTCCACATCTCCTGCAGACAGGATGTGAGGAGGTGCCCTCCCACAGCACAGAGACGGCGTGGTGGGAGGAAGCACTCCGATGCTAAAGCTATACAGGTGTTGGAGTGGGCTGCTCAGCGAGGCTGGGGATTTCCAGCAGCACAGACTTCAACAAGTTGGGTATCCACTGCAGAGTCCAGGGCTCACAGAGCCCCTGGGGGGGGCTTCTCTCCGCTCTACTTCCTGCTGCTTCACACACCTTGTGAAAAACACTCAATTTTCCCTGAAACTGGTGTACAAAATGCAAAAGCCTGAGGAGATCCAAGTAGCCTGTGAAATGTCCTCAAGGAGAGCAAACCAAGGAAATAGGGAGTTACAGAAACAAACCAATAAAGTAAAATTACTGTGGGGAATTTAATCACTCAGGAAATTCAAGGCTGTGGTACCCATGACAACTACTATTTGTCCACAGTGTATGGAACATTAACCTTAACTCCATATGCGGAAGCAGAAAAAATTATGGGACATATCAGGTATGAACGCATATTTCATGCAGAGGGTACTCCGTGAGGGTGACTGTGGAAGCAATAATTTAATTTCCTGACTGCAAAGCAAGTAGGTTCATGCAAAAGCAGCTCTTCTGAGACACAAGTGAACATCACCAGACAGAGCTCCCAGCTCATCCCGTGGCTTAGGCAGGGAAGATTCAAGGTCTCAGTTTGGTCATAGTATCATCTCCTGCCTTGTAAGCTTCTGGCTGCTGTTCAGACTTTGTTTTGAGAATTGCCATGTGTTGATTTAGGAAATGTGTTGATGTTTCTTTCAGTTGTTGGGTCAACAAGAATTCTGCCTTTCTTGTATGTTTTCCTTTTGAGCAACTAAATCAACATTCATCCTTCAACAAGGCAGAAGTCCAGTTCCTGCTGGGTGATCAGTTTACTCGAACGCGAGAACCAGATTATTGCTGAGCTAGACAGCAAACAAGTTATCAAAACCTGAGAGAGTTTTGCACTTGTCTTGAGCTGAATTTTAACCCCTGGCTGGATAGTGTGGAGTCAGATTACTTACAGCAAGAGCCAAAACCAAAGCAGCCAGATAGACAGCAACCCTCTGGATGGAACTGTTGTCCTTAAAGTTTCAATTTTTACATGGTCTCAGACAATTGCTGACTATATATCGTATATCTATTGTTGCTAAAATCTGGAAGACAAGATTTACGAATATAGAAACAAACAGCAAAAGTATAGCAGCTGAGAAAACCAATTGCAATCAGGTGGGAAGGGGGGCTATTGAAACAAATTTCTTTGAGCAATAAAAATGACTTTTATCTTTTGTCACCACCATAGGACACAGAAGCAGGCAGTCTGCTTGGTTATGACCTATCACTAGCTGACTCTGGAGGTGCCATGTGCTGTCTCCTCCTCAGGCAGCCAAACCCAGGGCCCAGCATCTCCCACATCGAATTTTTCAGCAGGAGCAGGGCCAGATGCTAATCCAGCCCATCACTCTTAATGAAGTGATTTAACACATCCACAGCACCAACCAGCGTAGCTCCAGGCCTGACCTCTTGTCACCGCTTCGTGGGCGGTTGGATGATGCCAAAATCCAGCCACGCTCATGGAGGGGCTGCTGGAGCCGGGGCAGGCTCAGGTGCTGCGGGGTGGTGGTGGGTGCCCTCCCGGGCTCCCCGTCCCCGCTCGGTGGGTTTGGGGTGCTCCCTGCTGTCCCCTCAGCTGCGGCTCCCTGCTGGGCCAAGGAGGGAGCAGTTTGAAACACAACCCTCCTCCCAAGCAGCAGCATCCCCAGGCAGCGCCCTGCCAGACGGCTTCCATCCAGCAGTTTTGGACGCATTTTACCCGAGTCAAGGCCGCAGTTATCTAGCAGCGATTCGAAGCGAGGAGCTCTCCCACTTCGGAGAAGATTGGTGTTTCTTTCACCTGCACTCCAAAATAAGAGTGCTCACACGGCTTCCCCCTGCCAGGAAACCCTCTCGGGGCTGTCCCAGCCCGCAGGCCAGGCCCGGCTGGGACAGGGACGAGCAGCCCGAGCGGGCCCCGCGCGGCCTGGTCCGCACTCGCGGCCTGGACGCGCGGTGAGCAGAAAGCGGCAGTGCCTCTCCATGGCTGACGTACTGAGAGTTCAGGCTTGCCCAGGGGCTCTGAGCCGTGTCCCGTGGGCCGCTCACCGCTCACATACGCGCTGGTTCACGTTCTGCCCGCCCTCCCACGCCTTGCTGGAGTCCCCGAAAACCTCAGGGTCAGCTGTGAAACAGAGGCTGATGGCCCCTCACCAGCAACAGCTCACTGCCTTGAAACTCCCCACAGGGCCGTAAAAGCCAGAAAGAAACCGTTTTACAGGAAGGAAAAACATATGAGGCAGCCTTCTTGCAAACACCCACTGAGGGCAACACCAGAAGGATGCCAGGGTTAGCCCAGCTGATCAAGAGCCGTGTGGTAACGCCAGCATCCTCCACGCAACATCCTGCTCCAGGGAAGGGAAGCACTCCCAACAGCAGTTTTGCCCTTTGCTCTTGGAGACACAGGCATGTTCCTGCAGCAGGGTTTTTGTCGCTATTGCAGACCCCAGAGCAGCTTCATGAGGGCTGGGCTAAAATTACCGACCTCACTTCCAGAGAGTGGTTAATAACCTTGGACTCTTCTCACTCTAAGTGTCTTAAAGATGAGCTATTCCTCATCAGGGAAAATCAGGATTTGATGCTGCACAGAAAGGAATAGCTGAACGAGCCAAATCTCGAGAAGTGGCTCTGCATATGTTCTCACAGAAGTCATGGCGGGTTCTGGAATTAATCTGGCCAGAATTCACCAATATATCTAAGTGCTAACCTGGTTTGAATACTGCTAAAAAATCCCAGCCTGTGACTGATTTCCATTCCTGAATCTCTGCCCTGCCGTTTATGGAAAGGCGAAGAAGTGCAGTGATGAGGTAAATGTGTTTACGAATGCTCTACTGTTACCTTTCTACTCTAACAACTTACAGGAATTACTTTACCACCCTTATTTATTGCTAATCAAGATCGGCGCCAAGGGAGGAGAAGGAATAAATTCTGCCACAAAGTTTGTGCTAAGTCATTTTTTCTTCATCACATGAAAGCCATAGCCCAGGCAGTCTTATTTGAAGCGCATTAATGGTTAGAAGTATCCCTTTCCTAGGAGTTTGCTTAGAAGTGCTCACATTTTACCCAGCACCTCTTCTGCAGAGCAGCAAGAACAGCCTGATCTGCAGCAGAGCAGCAAAGTCCAAGTGTTCAGCAAGCTCCGCTGAACTCCTGTTTGAAGAGTTTCCTCAAAAGCAGCACCAGCTACTTTGCCAGCTAATCCTTCCAGCCTGCAGCTACAGAGCAAAGTGTAGCTGTGGACCTATGTCAAAGGTACATTTGTTAACACATTTCCCCCGGAGTGCTAATTAACATTTACATCAAGTACTGTGAGAGTGAAAAAGCTTCAACACAAACACACTCTGCAGGGAAATGCAAGGAGTAAATTCTCTCTCCACCTCCCCCCCTCCAGACACAGTGTACTGTTTGCCCTTCAGGAGCTGGGGAAAATCCAGTTTGTTTTGTAATCTTCGGTTCTCTAAAATCAGATATTTCTCCAAGTTAATAACTAACCAGCTCCTTTTTCATTTAAAAACCTCTAAGTGCATTTAGAATGGCATGACAGCAAGGCCCTGCTGGCACTGGTGCGAGCCAGCCCACGTGCAGCTCTCCGTGCTCAGCCACAGCACAGGCACTGCCCGGGCTAACCACAGAAAATGACAGTATTTTATGATTTTATAATAAACATAAACAAAAGAACATCAACACACTTTTGCTTAAGATTCAACCCTCTTAAACTAAACACTAAGATAGGAAACACAAACAGAAATATTTGTAGCTGGATCTTCAATTACCACTTTTTGGGATGCTGACAAAGAGCTCTAATGAGTAACACTTGTACCCACAATGAGAGGCAGACAAAGTTATTTGCAAACACAAATTTGCACTTGAAAGATGTGAAGGCAGTTGCTGAACAGCTGAATAATGAGCTATTCTCAATATTATTTCTCAATATTTATTGTGAAAAAATGTGCTATCACAGTGAAGTAAAATTTTTAAGACTGCAACCAATATAACTAAAATATGGTTGAAAAAATCCTCTAGATTTTTTCCAGGGCAGAGGGGAGTTTTTCCCATTTTTTAAAGGAAAAACTAGAGCTTTCCCATTTTTTAAATAGTTTTTCCCATTTTTTAAAGGAAAAACTGGAACATACCAGGTTCACAGAAAGAAAATCACATTCTATGAGCCACAAAACAACAATATGTAAATCTTCACCTACTCTGTGAACTTTTAGGCCATGACAGAGTGCATGTTGTTATTCAATATATTCTCTCCAGCCACAGCCATGCATCCTGCCCAGGCTCCTGTGAGTTAAAATCTGTGTCTAAAAAAGCACCAATAGGCACGCTTGCAGATGTAATAAAAACTCACTGAGCACACTACTTCCAGAAATCAGTTTCTAACCCTCTGCCTCCACAGAAATCAGGATCTGAGACGAATAATATATATTACGAAAACACAGACTTTTTTGATTGCAAACTGCTCTAGAGTTCTGTGAACATATTTTGTTATTGTTGCCCAGTTGCCAAATATTTGAGGTGAATAATTTTCAGCCTTGATGTTTACAAACAGCTCTCATTGTTTTGTCCCTTTTTTCTTCCTTTTTTTTTTTTTCCCTTTTTTTTTTTTTTTTTTTTTTTTTTTTTTTTTTTTGGAGTGTTGCTTCTGCCTTTTAACTGGATATCCAACTTTGTAAACAAAAAACAGGCACAGCAAACAGCAAATGCAGCAGCAATTGTTTTTAGTTTTTGTTAGACATGCTAAGCATCCTAAGCATGATGAGAACGACTGTCTGGGCAGTGCCACGGGAGATGCACCAAGCAATCAATGCTGAGATGTTCCAACAGGACAAGGTGATTGTGTTTCTTCTGCTTGACCAGCTCTTCAAACTTCTTTTCATTAGATACACACGTCTGTGTTCCCTAAGAATATTTTTTAACAAGTAGCAAGCACTCCTATATTTTCAGAATTTCTAGTTTCCTAAGTTCTCTTAGTTTCCAGTAACTCCTGTGAAGAAAAGGCAATACTGAGCTAGAATCCAAACTGGCACATTTCTGATGTGACCTCCCAGAGACTCCTTCTCCAAAGCATAAATGTCTGGACTGAAATCCTGGCCTCAGCACAGGCAACAGAAAAACTTCCACCAGTCCCCTCTGAAACTTGTGAAGATAACAAACCCCAGTACTTTTGGGGAAACCAAAATGGAAGTAGAATGCCCCAACTTCCAAAATGCTAATCGTTTAATTTCAAGTAACAGGATGAGGTTAATATAAACATGCTAACCTGTCCAAATTGGAAATCTTTCAAACGTCAAGCACAGGAAACAACAAGGTTTTTTTTTCAGGCAGGATGTCAGAGTTACCCCCGTGGTTATATGTGAGCTGAGGACAATGTTGTTACATGAGATCAGATTACAAACACAAGCAAACAGAAAACAATCTCTGAACGTCACTGCTCGGGATTTGACAAGAAGCACAGCTGACCCGCTCGGGAGGTTAAATGCTCTCGAGTGAGCTCTGGGGGAATAGGAGGAGTTGCTGCTGGACACTGAGTTCCATGCAGTTAAATTGTCAATTTGTTTGCCCGAGTTAATGCTTATCTTCCCCTATGCTTGCTACAGTTTTACTCAACACGTTTGACCTGCAAATCTTAAAGCAGTGGCTTTGCTAAAATTATATGAAGATTCTGGATTCTGCAAACACCTAAGAAAACTATTTTGGTAGTTTCCACAGCACAGAAACCTATAGTTACTCAGATATTTGAAACTTGCAGTGAGGTGGATGACAGTCGCTTAACCACACGCATTACCATTTCATTTCTGTTCCTAATGTTTAGCACAACCTTGCTCTAAGGAACTTCTGAAGTTGTTTACAAAGCTGATGCAGAGGTTGCATTCAGTCTGGTCCAAGGGCAATGGTTTACTGAAGTCACTTGTAAACAGCAGAAAGAGATAATATTTTCTGTAACTGAGGGAGGAGGGGGAATAAAAGTTCTCACCTTGCACCAAGGACCATTAGAGACAGAGCTGGTTTCCAAAATATCTGCTCCTTCATTTTCTTCCATGTCTGATTAGTTGCAAAACTTTGTTTTCCAATGAAAAACATTAAATCGCCCTCCAAGCAGAAGCAAAGCAAACCATGCAGGCTCCAGTATCCCAGTTTGTGGAAGCCCTGCAATAAGTCACACGTCGCTTTTATGGTCACTGCTCTAATCCAAGGTTGCAGATCCTGGCTCTGGGCTGGATTTCACAGAGCTTGGCCTTCCTTTTAAGCTTTAATAGTTCCCCTTGTCAGGCATTTGCCTCCTTCAGCCCTTCCTTGTGGATCCAGGTTCTCACATAAGAAATGGCAAACGTTTACAGCTTCCCAGGCGCTGTGGGAGAACTGACACCAAACCTCTGATCATCTCAGGAGAAGCCTGACAACGGAGCCCGGTATGTGGCCACACCTCTCTGCTGCCAGAGCTGGCCTAGACCATAAAATCAGAAGCAAGGTCACCCAGCAACCAGCCACTCAACGTCACTACAGCAATAAAGCCACCTTACATTCAACTTATTGCTCGGGTAGATAAATATTTTTACTAGAAGAAAGAAGCCCAGAGAAGATGGCAGGGCGCTGACTGTTCTGAGTGGAGGTACATTAATTCTGGTCGATGCAAAGCTCTCAGCAGACATGCATGGGCCACGTACAAACCCACCAGGCTCTGTTCCAGAATGCCATTGGAGTCAAACCCCTAAGCACTTTTCCCTAAGGATGCACAGACCCCAGCAGGCTGGGTGGGTAATGTCCACAGGGTGTCTTGCAGCAGACATCACAAGTTCCCATCCAGGTGCCCACAAGACATGCACCTGCCACGTGCTCAGCTTAAAAAAGTTCCACTCACTCTCAAAAGTCTACATAAAATAGGGATGGATTTACAAAACAGCCTCCATTCCCTGCCAGAGCCAGTAAAAATCAGGTTATACCGTAACACTGCCTGCGGGAGCTTTCTCAAGCAAATAGATTCTTTTTCTCAGGAGCAACCACACAACTAAAGGAGCACACTCAATTTAGGAAGTGACATTTCTCTCCAAACACACTGTACACATTATAGAGAAGGGCTACAATAAATACAAATAAAAGCAGGTAACAAAAGATGGGCCCTCTTTGTTCTGTTTGCCCTGGGTATCAGGCAGTGCCGCTGCAGATAGCTGGTGCCCTAAAATTTCGAAACCGACTGTGATCTCTGACATCTATTTAAAGACAAACATGGCTTCATTTTCAGTGTAGCCACTTGTCTCAGGAAAGGCCTTCTCTTTAAAGAAAAGAGAGGAATCCAGGGTCACTGGCTGCTCTCAGAAATTAAGGCCACTTTTTCCCCTCTCTGATATGCAACTTTGCTTTCTATATGGCAGGAAAAAACCCTTTTTTTTTTTTTTTGGTGGGGGGTAGTGGCAACGGTGCAGAAAGATTAAAGTTAATTCTGTTCAAATATAAAATATTTTAATCCAATGCTCATATTGGCAGCATCATTAAAAATTAGCCGTACAGGAGTCTGATTTTTAGACCTCTTTCTGCCACTGAAGCACAAAGTGCATAAGTGATTTGGCTGAGATCACATGCTCAATTATACTCATCGTTAGTCACACAGGATTTCATGAGGTGTTTCTCAACAGTTTAATTAAAACTGGTCTTTAAGGAGTTTGAGATTACATTTTATCAAAATCGTCAGTAACTGGAAGTGTCTGTCTTGTGAGGTAACAGCTCCAGGCCCTCAAACACCAAGTAGGGTGCATCAGACGGAGCCCGGCGTGCACACTGCTCGGTTACGTATGGATTTCAAGGAAACGAAGGCAAATGCGACCAAAAAGGCAAGAATTATGAAGGCATAGCTGTGTCTTCATGGAGAGAGCAAGGCCAACAATGAGTGCAGGTTTGGAAACCAGCAACTTAGCTTGTCTCTGCCACTGATTCTGTGATTTCAAGAGGTAAATCAAAAGCCCCGTGCCTCAGTTTCCCCGCCTATGCTGTGAGACCAGCAATACTCAGCACTAGCAGCTTAACCAGCAAACAGTGCACTGGGGATGTTCAGTGTTTTCATCAAACTTGCACCTCTCTCTACTGATGGGCAGACTCCTTCTCTCATTTGCCCACACAAACTCAAGGAAAAGCAAAGCTGGCTTACCCCCACAGGCACGAGTGTAACCCCAGCCCAGCCTTCTCCCAGTGCCCAGCATAAGCCTACAGCCCCTGGGCTCCCGGGCACAGGCTCATTTCACTGCAGCAACACAGCTGAGCAAGTTTTGTCTCTTTTGAAATAATTCACACGAACTCACTCTCCAAACCAGCAGCTGACCAGATGAGGTACTCCCTTCCCAGCTGGAAGATTCTGCTACAAATATTCACCAAGTTTAAATGTCCCTTCCTGTGATTTTGTATGCCCAGGTCATTTTCTGAGAGCCAAAGATCTTTCACAGCACAGAGCCCCAGGGTCTCTCAGTCTTGGTTCCCGGGGCACCTCTGGCCAGCCCTCCCTGCCCAGCTGGGAGTCAGCTCAGCCTCAGGCAGGGTGCGAGACAGGAACAGGGAGGGGACTGTACCAATCTTTGCCCCAATTATTCACAAGAACTGTTTATTACAGCAGCTTCAAGGACTCTTTTTTCCACCATTCCTTTAACTCTCTTGGGCAAAAAAATATCTCTGATCACTAACTGCCATTTGAATTTTAAGAGAGCAGGCAAGGGGCCTGCCTGAAATATCAGATTGCTTTGCATTTTGTTTTTTCTCTGGTTTCTCTTTAAGGTCACCCATTTAGTGACATACTAGCTATGTTCCAGAGCAGGCAAACCCAGCCTTCTGGAGTTTGCTTGCATTGAATACCAAGCAAAAGTGCTGTATCTCATTATCCACGTAGGTGTCCGTGTTATGTGTTCTGCTTTGATGACATTCTGTGGCAGTAATTTTCACAGGTTTTTTTGGTTTTGAATTGGCCATTTCCTAATTTAAAACAGAGCAATCAAAGGAAACACTTTCCACATACGCAGCATAACATAAGATAAACTTTCCTATGGTTGCCGTGGAGAAGCAAACTCAAAAGGTTTTCAGCTTCAACCTTTAGTGTAAACCAAACATCTGTTTCGAGTTGTGTCAGATCACAGGAAGGATAGCCCACAGCTTGGTTTACTCCAAACTAATTTAGGAAATCAGAACTCTCCTCATGGATGAGTCACAAGCTTCTTGGGCAACGACAGGCCAGACGCATTTGTCTCTGCAGCTTGGTGGTTTTCCCTGTGAAACGGGTGATGGCTCTTTCCCCCGTCTGGAGGGGACTTGCAGCTGGAGGATGTAGCCCCAACACCGAGCCCAGTTGCGCATCTGCAGTCCTGATGCCAAAGTCCACCAGGAAAGGAAAGGAAAGGATGAAAAAGAAAAGGGAAAGTGCAGAATGAGTCTAAAGACGGCTTTGAAGTACAGCCCAGGAGCGGAGATCAGGAAGTGAGAGCTGTAATTGCAGCTGGGTATCAGTTTCCTTTTTTATTTCAGGATCGCCCACAGTATGCTGGAGTTTCTCCCTCAGAAAGCAGGCAGGAACAACACTCACCTCTACAGGAGAGCAGAAGCTGCTGTTAAATGGAAGAGCCACAGAGACAAAACAGCTCTTTGGATTTCTAATGCAGAGGCAAACAGAAAGTACCTTGAACATGTCTGAAATTACTTTTACTACTTCGGTACCAGCCAAAAAAGCTAAAAACTACTTCTTATTTTGTTTCCTAAGGAAGTTGCACTGTATTACTTGTGGGGTCTGCCCGAGTTCCTTGAAATGGGGCCAGATTCAAGTAAAACTCAATAGAGAGGAGACATCAGGTTCACAAAAGTAGGTGGCCCAGCACTTTTTTGGACCACCAAAGAGGTCCTGCAAATGTCCCCAGAGCGGAAGGCTCCCGGCTGAGCTCACGCCATCAAGAAGACCCACACGGGAAGGCAGACCAGAGGGAAGGCACTGATGCCACAGACACGGTGCATTTGACATCAGTCTGGGGGCAGGTTTATTCCAAGCTGCCCCGAGCCTGGCAGTGCTGGCCATCAGTGATACTCCAGCACTGTTCAAACCTCAGCAAACTGCACGTTCAGCTGCACACATGGTGGGTGCAAGCATAAAACCGGGACCTCAGATCTGACAGGCCTTTCACCCAAGCCCTGGTGAGGCTGCCCTGGCACGGCACTTCCAAGCTGCTGCCTCGAGCAGATGTCTCAGAGCAGGTTAAGAGACATCATGCTGTAATTTTAACACTGTTAGCCAGCATTAAACAAAGGTTTAAATTTTTTTTCCTTCCCAGGATAAGCTGCAAGGCAGGGGTCAGGGCTGCTGTGAGAGAACACAGACTCTTGGTATAGTGACAATAAACCTGTTTGTTCCAGTGATAAAAGGCTGTGAGCTGAACTCAGGGGCCCAAGTTATCAGGGAAATGACAGCATCTTGAAGACCATTGCAAAGGATTTAGGTTTTGGTATTTGCTAGGCATACCTTGAGTGTTTGACCATTATAAATCTTTCCTTGTTTAGGAAAGAAATCTCATTTTTCATGATACTGTGCTTATCTTTTAGCAGAAGCAGGGGCAGGATCTGAATATGCTGGTGTTTGCAGACAGCAGTGGTGCAGTACAGCCCCTCTCTCAGCTTCACAGTGAACAGAACGAGCTACAATTGTGAAATTATTGCCTAACAATTGATAAGGACAACCGCTGCAATCCTCTCCCTGCCTCCCCTTGGCCAGCATCCCAATTACCACACATTACTGGATATATAGGAAACAGAATGGCAATGTGGTTAAAGTACAAGCCACACACGCAGAAGACAGAGTTTATCTCCATGTCTAGTCTGGTTTCCTCTTTCACCTTTGGCCAAGTAATTCAGTCTTTGCAATTCTTTTTTTTCCTCCTTTCATGACAATATTTACCATCTTTCTGACAGCCCTTGAGTTCTCCCAGGGAATGGGGCTTTGTAAATAGGGTTGGGGGAGAAACCTATCCCTTCAAAGAAAGCCATGTCAGGTACCTTGTATAAGGTGCTGCAGGAGACTTTTAGGAGGGCTTTGCTTTGCAGAAGAATGAGGTTTCTTCCTGCCTTGTTTCAAATCAAGACAGCCATTCCCATTTCACCCTTCTTTCCAGGAACTCCCTAGGGCACCATAACACCTCGTGGCATGAGATGCCAGCTCCTGACGTCAGCAATCCCAAGAAAAGTCCAGCCCACCACAAGACCAAAGAAATTCGGTTCACACATTCTCGCCCTGAGATGAAGAAGGATGTATGCGATTCCTCAGTCCCCAAAATTTATGACTCTCGAGAACAGCAAGGCCACGCCCTCCATTGGCACTGCCACACTGAAGGATGCAATGACTATTTTCTCCCATGAGAGAAGAGCCTGTGGTAAGCCAAATACTTGTGTGTGCTAAGTACTAGATAAATACTGACGGAGTGTTAAGCAATGGTACTTTCAATGATATTTCAAAAACCCCAAATGTGTTATCACTTCCTATTCCACACGGATGCCCCACGCTCAGTGGCAGTCGTATTGCTCACTGGTCAGCTGCAGGACAAAACCTCACAAGTTCTGCACGAGCTGAGTAACAAAACCTGGGTCACTGAACTGGAGCTCCCTTGAACACAGTTCAGTACCACAACTACTTAGGGCCAAACTCCACCCAGCATGCCTATGAACATCAAGCAGGTCACCCAGCAGTTATTTCAGTGCCTTGCCGACTCAGAAGTAACACAGGCAAAAGAGGAAACAGGAGAAATTGTGTTTGGATTTAAATTTGCTGTTCAAAAGTGCGGCATAAATGAGGTACTACCAAGATGATATTTCAACTTGCAAAAGAAATAACGTGCAATTCACAAGCAATGCCTGCTTCTGCAGAAACTTAAATTGCATTTGGTCCTAATGACTTGGAATTTCTTAAGGGTAATATGAATAGATTGCAGTTCATCTTAAATTCTAGTTCTTTCAAATACATTTCTATTTCTAAGAGCGAGCGCTATATTTTCATTAACTGAAGGAAATACTCTAGAAGTAATCTGAGGGAACAGGAACTGCCAACATAGGTCACATCATCCACAGAAATATCACCTGTACTGGGTCTCAATAAAATACCAATATTTGGTCTTAGTTTCCTGTAAAGAAGGGGGCATAACCGAACCCCAAGAAGGTATCTAAAAGAACAGGGGATGACCCTATAAATGTGTGGCTTTTGGGACAGAGTTTTAAAGTCAATGGCTATGTCAAAACATGTGATGCTCAGCCCATGTGAGGGAGGTTTAAAAATGCAACAATCATCCTCATTTGGCCCTGATTTAATTTCTGGAAGCCTATGCAAGCCTAAACAATACAGCCAGCCCTTAAGGAAACGTCTGACCCTACACTCAGAGCCATTGTTTTCACATGTATGGATATGTACTTTTTGATGCTGATAAATAGTACTTTTTGCATTATCAAACAAATTATATCTACAGCTAAGAAAAGCCTTGAGGTGTTTTCAGGGACTTCAATCAAAACATCATCAGAAACAAGACGAATAAACAAAAAATGGTTCTAAAACATCCCTTAGGATAGACTGGAGGAAAGTCACTGGCGTCACAGCAGCACCCTCTAGTGCTGCTGTCACTGGGCTTTGCCAGCACTTCCTGGCTAAAATTTGACATTTTGGTGTTGGGATTAAACTTCTCTTGTCCTAGACACAGCTCACAATAAGGTCAGAATATCAACATCATCGTAAGGACAAAATGAGGCATAGATGGCTGTGGAGACAAATCCACCATTACTAACAAATGTTTTAAGAAAGAGCTTGCAATTAGCTGTGTTAACAGCACCTACAGCCCAGTAACTCCCAAATTACAGAAATAAAGACCAGTGCAAAGGCGGGGATTATTTTTTGGTTGTTCAGTGGAAAGAAATGAGACTGCTCCCACAGTCTCCAAGTAATGTAAAGACGCAGCCCAAAAGTAACAACTGTCAGACCGCTGTGTTTCACCCCCAGGCAGCAGTGAAGCCCCACAGAGCCTCTTGCTCACCTTCCCTGGTGGGATGGGGAACTGGAAAAGTGACAAAGCTCATTTGGCTTTTCTTTCCCTTTTGCCCCCCAAGCAGGGCGAACCCCCCCCCCCTCCCCTTCCTGCAGTTTGCATCCCATTGGCCCTCAGCATTCCCAACATGAGCTACACATACAAGCAGGAGGCTATTCCTGCCTCAGAGACCTTACCTTCCTTCCTCATCCTCTCTGGCCTGGTGCTGGTACTTTAAGAATTGTATCTTGTCTAAAAAGCAGACATGAAGAATCTTTATTGCAGGCATCTATGCAAGCACACCTGCCTTGTCACAACCAGCAAGTTTACTGGAGCCCAGGTTCAGCAGGAAAACGGGAGGGAAATCCCAGCTCCCCAGGGCCTGGGGAGTGGTCAGCTAATTCCCTGCAGCTGATTGAGCCCACCCTGAAAACCTCTGGGAATTGGGCAACTGATTTATCATCTTTCCTTACAGCTCTAACTGATGCAGCTTTAGGCTGGTTGTTTTGAAAGCTGAAGCTGACCTTCTCTGAAGCAATACCAAATATTTAAGGCCTGCATAGCCAGTGCAAAACAAATTATGGAGAATTCAAGTCCAGCCCCCATTCAGTTTGCTTTATTTCCATATAAACTGCAGTCTGGAACAGAGGTGGTCAAACACCATCATGCCTGCTTCCTGTGGCCAACAGGATCCTGTTGCCCACATGTAATTTGGCTTCATAAAATTGCTTGTAATTCAATAGCAGAGCAGAAACCAAGGCCCTCTGTTTCTCACTGCAGACTCCTATTCCCAGGTTCTTGTCTAACCAAAACCAGCTGTGACACAGGCTGACCTCCCTCTCTGCAAGAATAAAAATAACTTGGAAGATTACATGTATCACTATTATGGCGTGGCATCCACCATAACACTGTTATATATCATGTTCCCATCATCATTCCTCTAAAGGCTTTGCTGTCTCTGTATTACTCCCTCTTGAACAGGTTACTGGGGAAAATGTTGCCTCTTATCAGCATTTTTCAAGTTATTCCACTATAAAGCAATCCCATTAGAGCTTTAAAATTTACCTTTGAACTTTTTTTATCATTGCATTCCACTCCATAAATTCTGTCCCACAGCTGCACAATCGTGTCTCCAACTGACACTGACAGCACAGAAGAGACTGTAGGACGGGGCAGTTTACATTTGAATTTGGCAATTCAGACCTGCACATCCACCCAAGGGACATTTCTAACCATACCTGTGAATAAACTGCTCCCTGCACTGGTGGGAAAACAGTACTGTTCCAGGAGAGACACAAACTTTGTCCTCCCTGGTCTTGTGCTGCAGGAGGCTTAGAGAGAATCCCACATTGTTCCTAAATAGTCCTGGCTTTTGTAGGCTGGAGCAGGCCCCAGGCACGCACTGTTTAACCCTTGCTATACCTCATGGAGTACCTAGAAGTGTGGTTCCCTTGCAACTGAACATGAAATGGACTGGCTGATTGACTGCCTTAGGGTCAGTGAAAGTCAGGTCTGAGAAAGTCCCAGTAATATTCACAGCACCGGATCCTGCTCTGTCCCAAAATGATGGTGGTAACACTTCCTTGGGTCAGTGCATCCCTGGTACCGTGTGTGTACAATCTGTATTCTGACAGGTTCTGTAATCTTGTGCTACTGCTGATATTGAACAGGAAGCTTCTGCTCAAATGGAAAAACTTCCCTGCCTTTCTTGTTGAAGGAAAGATGACTTAAGAGACAAGTCTGTTCCCAAACCAGTCAAAGGATCTATGAACTAGGTAAAAGAATTTGTATTACTGGCAGAAAAAAAAAAACCCTAAATATCTTCAGAAACATAATGGCAGTGTTGAAGATGAAAGACTTGCTACTGTGTGCACAGTTTAAGGTTAACAAACAAACAAACAAAACAAACAAACAAACAAGAAACCGCCACCAACATTTAATAAGGGGTAAACGAAAAAGCTGAGAAAGGGCTGAAATGTTTATAAAGCCAGAGTGTCATGTGTAACAGGATATGAAAATATAGCCTCATTAATCCTAGAGGTATCCAGGGTGCACGTGTCTCATTTTTAATCCACTTTAGGCCAGTTTCTAGTGGTTTCAGCCAGACCTGGTGATGTCTTATGCCAAGAACAGACACACGGACATTTTGGCACTGCAGCATGCAGAGCAATGGGAAAGTGAGCTGCTGTGTGTGTGCTGCTCTAATGCAGCTGCCCAGCTCCAGAGCCAATAGTGGAAAACAAAGCTTGCTTAGAAGTTATTTCCATTGTCTATAAAGCCTTGATTTTAAAGGGAAAATAGACACTGTCTCTACCTGGTCAAGTGCTGGCAGCTGTATAATTGTCTCTTTCCATTTGGCAGATATCAAAGCATTCTAGATTGTTGATATTTGACCTGTTTAGCCCTACCCAACTGTAAAATATGGCCATACAGCTTATATGTGAGCATGTTCTGCCTCACACCTTCTCTGTCAGGGTACACTGCATTGTAATAGTAGATTCCTCCACACTGTGGGCAAGAAACATCAGCGTTACTTTGCCCCACCAGTCATTCTTCTGTGACAAACAGAACTAGAAATATGGTACGTGAATAATACACTACAAAGGTTTTCTGCATTATCCAAGTGTTTAAGATGTTACCGATTTTACAGGGGGAAAAAAAAATTTCCATGTGTATTTTGTTTCCATCCAGACGTTTCATATTTACACATTAACAGAAGGGCAACAAATTGAGAATGCAAAAAACTTTATTAGCATAAAAAGTACATATTCAGGAATCAGCACTCAAGTTCCTTCATGGCATCTAGCATGTTTGATACATATTCCTGTATCTGCTGCAGCTGAAGGAAGACTGGATTATAAAATGTCAGAAGCTTAAGATTGGGGAGGAGTTATTGTTGGGGTTTTGTTTTGTGCCTCTTTTTAAGTTATGTAAACAACTCAGAATGAAACCTGTACAAGCAGAATATTAGCTATCATTTTGTACACTTAAAAGTTAAATAAAACCCAATTTCAGCAATACAAAAAGCAATATAAAAAAGTACTCAGGTGCATGACATGCATCAGAAGAAAATGTAGAAGAACATAGCAAGTAAGTGAACCTGTGTCAAAAGTTAGATCATAGTGAAAATTCTCTGTAAATATCTGTATGGCTAGACATGAAAAACATGATAAAATTACTTGGTTCCCTAAGAGATCTATACAGTTGCATCTATTTCAACTTCATTAGACATGAATATATTAGAAGGATAAAGTGATTAAAAGGAATAAGAAAAGTTTACTCAAGTTTCACGTTTCAAGCTGCCTATTTGATAAGGTAACTAAACAGAGGTAGATATCCAATATTAGGGGCCAAGCTGTTCTAAGAAGGCCTCTTAGCTATCTTGTCAAGCTTTTACATTCAAAGCCAGTGTGAAAAGGCTTCATAGATGCAGGATGTCTTTCAAAAAGGCAGCCAGAAAACCTGTATTGCTGATGGAAGCAGTGAAAGTGAAGGGTATTTAAGAATAAAACATTTCCCAGACCATTATGAGGACACCACTTATCAAGCACTAGAGCTCATGCAGTCATTTTAACAAGAGTGACAGTGATTTGCTCATTTCCTATGCCTATTTTAGAAGCTCATGCCTAGTCAAAGTAAGACTGCAGGGTGCCACGGCGGCGGATGTCACACGTCCAGCAGTGGAAGCCACCTCCCAGAGAGTTGGCGTGGCGAATGTTCACTTTAATTGTGGCAATGCCTGCAAGAAATATACAATGCACACTTTAAAATCAGACTCTCAACTTCCCGTGGCAAGCTCTGATCAGAACATTGGATGATACTTCAGGTACATCATATGGCTAGGTGCAAGTGTGGGAGGTACTTCCTACTACTTGGTTAAGAATTTATTTTCCCAAATTCTAGGTAGAGAATGAACTAGGAACATAGCTGGCTTGTTTATTGTGGTGATACCCTCAGGAATACACAGTGCCTGGAGCACAGCCAGTGTCTGATGTGTTACGACATGCCAGTAATAAAAAGATAAATTCGGGTTTTGGGGTATGCGAAGAATTAGCTGAAATTCTGCTACAACGAATGATCAGGACACATTTTCATAAATATGTGTGAGCATTTATGATTCAGACACTGAATGTGCTCTTTCAAGTGCCTTTCAAGAAAAGAAGTGTTCAAGGTAGATAGCTCTGACTGCCTCTTTCTCTGAAAGGGAAAAGAGGCTCATACACTTCCTACCTAGGTTAAGCTTCCTCCCCTTTTTGTTCAGCTCTGATGTTTCAGCTGTGGCTCAGCTCACACAAAGTCCCAGCAGAAGGATCAGACAACTTCTCTGTTACAGAGTTTGCCTTTCTGCTTCTCTGTACTTTCAGGAGCTCAGGAGCAGCTCAGTAGCATCTATCACCTAGGTCAGCAATAGTTTTGTTCCCAGTGGACCCACCTCAGTCCTACAAACTCTGACTACCAGAACTTATTTAGAGCTTACATAGACTGTGAAGTTCAAGTGTGAAAGAAACCACAGTTAGCATTAATAGCCTCATTTTTTAAGTACTTTCAAGCATTTATAAATCCTCAACTCCTTGGTCATACATTAAAACAACCTAAGACTGAGAAGCCGTGCATAGTAAGACTTCCAGATTTTATTTTCAATTACAGTTCTCCTGTCACTGCATATCTGAAGGAATTCCACACTATCATGAAGTTACGTCTCACAGGACTGAGAGAAGTAAATGAGCAGAAATCCCTGGGTTAAGTGTCTTAATTTGACATTTTAAAGTACAATGAGTTTGCAACTAGAAAAATCTGGAAGCATTTTGGCAATGACAGCCAGCCAGCTTTATATCATTCAGCAATAGGTGCACTCAACCTCTCCAAGACAGATGTTGACCTTAAACCGAACAGACAGTTTGCGTTAAAAAAAGCTCATTCAAAAGCATTCTAGCAATAACTTTATTTGCTACTCATACTTTTATGTGCAGCAAGCTGTAGGGGGCAAAAGAAGACCATATTTCTATGACTGAAGTATTCAGGAGAAAAATCACTGAATGATTCCTACTTGCTAATCCAACTGTTTGAGTGCTTTTTCCAGTGCTTGCTGCTTTGGCTACTTTAAGTGAAACCTCCATTTACACTGGCTGGTAGCACAATAATTTTCTTTGAAGTGTGTGTGGGAGTGTGTTAGAGCATACCCAGCTTTTCAAACATCTTCTGAATCGATGTCTCGTTGGCATCCACCATCACACGTTTCTCATCCAGCATCAGGACATTCATGGAGAGCCATTTGGAAGACATCCACAGAGGGTGATCTAAACACAGGAGAAAAACCTTGTACTGTACCAGTGTTACTCCATGCTAATACCCTTAAGGATACTCCTGGAATCCTTAGAAAAGAAGGAGTGACTGTACCATCTGGGATGAGGGGCACTGGGGGTTGAATCACAGTCCAGCCGGCTTTCTTGAAGAGCTCAATCTGGAAGAGCAATTTAAATGTATTCTCAAGAGGGTTCTTAGAGTATCACATTATGTCCTCCAGCCTACGTCAGATTTTCCCAGAATATTCCAACATGCATGACATCCCCTGCCCTCAGTTCGCTGTTCTGGCCCTCATTCAGGTTTCATCTACAAACCCAGTTTTCATACAAGCGTTTTTTATAAGTCTTTTTAGGTTTTGCATACCAATAGCACTTGTTTCCCTTGATTTTATGTATTCTAGGCACACTAAGATATGTTAAAGACAAAAGGTAGCATTTGCAGTTTGGATCTTGTTAAGTAAATGTATCAGTAACAACCAAAACATATTCCATTATCCTTTTTTGTGTGTTATTTCTTCCCATATGATTGTAAAAGCCATTGATATGAATTACACTGATGTTTCTAAAAAACAAACCCATCAGAAATAACATAAAATTACTTTTCCTTCACACTTTATAAGAACATTAACATGCAGTTCATTTAACAAAGGGAACAATGTGAAGGCATCCTAAGGAATAATTTGTGTCTCTAAGATTTACACAGCTAAGTTAAAAACAAGAGGAGGATAATTTGGCTTGGGAGAATTGACTTTTCAGCTTCATTGTCCGAGTAGTTGGAAGAGTATTCGCGAGTGTCCCAGCGTTACCACGAGGTGGAGCTCCCATCCCGAACACTTAATAATCAGCCTGGCCTGCCAGGATTTTAGAGAAAAGCTCCCTTTCATCGGCACCATTCAAACAAAACACACACCCCCCACCACAATCCCGGCCATCCAGAGCTGCCAAACCAGTTTTTATGAAAGCAAGCTGCATTTATCTTTTCTATCTACACGGACAGCAGTTTTCCCTGAAAAAAGTCCCAGAGCATGGGTTTAATGCAAGGAGACCAAAAAACATCCTCTTTCAAGTTAGATTACAAGAAACTGTGAAAGGGAAAAAGGGGAGGAAAAATAAGACTGTTTTAAAAATTAGATTCTCAGAACGGATGCTGAAAGAAGGCAGTAATTCAATTAAGCCATTTGCATTGAAACCACTTGCTGAGAACAGACTAACAGTGCTTTTAGGAGCTGTGCTGGGCACATCTCCATAATGTGCAGCACCCAGCTCTAGCCCTCTGATTCGGGGTCAGCTCAGCTATTCCCGTGTGGCTGTACAGCTTCTGAAGCCATGGGGATCCTCAAAGAACTCCTCAAGCACCGCAGTGCAGGTGGCACGACTGTAACCGAGAGGAGCTCTCGCTCTCTGCAAGGCTTTCTGATCTCGTTGTGCTGGCAGCAATATTAGCTTTTTGTCAGAGTGTAGCAGCAGGTTTTACACGTCTGTCCTCTTCCCTGCTCTTCACAAGGTATTTCTTGCTCAGTTATTCAAAGCTGAGTGCCTGAGCAACTACCAGCTTCCTGCCACTGGTTCAGTTAACACCAAAGGAGAGGCTTCCAAAATAGGAGTAAAAAAGGGAGATTTCTCATCTGAGCAGCAGAAACCCTTCAGTTTCTCTTAGGATACAATTAAAGTATTTAAGCAGTGGGAGTGTTCAGAGTAGTATATCCCAGGTGCTTGCTTTGATACATTATTAAAAATTAGATTACTTCCATCACTTTTAACCATGTACCCAGGAAGCAACACGCAAGTGGAACGTGTGGAGTAGTAATTACCCAGCAGGGAACTCATCCAGCTGAGTGGTTTTTAAACACAAGACACTTCCCGCCTTGTACACTCTCACCTGATGGCAGGGACGGTCTGGGTTAGAGAGCACAAGACCAGGCCCAATGATATTAAAAGTGGCATCAATGTGCATAGGGTTGGGATCCTTAAAGGATATTATGTGCACTCTATAGTCTGGGGCAAGGTGTCTCCTCATCCACTCAATACCCATGTAGTTTGTAACCTGAAAAACAGAAAAAATTAAGCTTTACTAGGCTAGAATATAAACTGCATCCAAGTTTAGTTTGTCTAAGGTTTTATTTAATTAAATATTGAAAGCCAAAATAATAGAGAATTTTGTGCCTTTAGCTAACCCCTTAGCTGGAAGGCAGTCTTACCCTGTGTATTAAACATTCTATGAATGGCATTTTCTTTTGTCAACCCTCTTATTTTAATGCTGCTCAGGAAGTTAAAAAGACAAAATACCAATCATTAAGATAGATACCAAAAGTGTTGGAAGGAAAGCTTTGTTTACCTGGCTCCTTTGTACAAAGATATCTCTTCCAGCTCTAATGAAGTCAGCAGCATCAAAGCATGGCTCAAATTCAGTAGTTACAAATTTTCCCTGAGCAGCCAGTTCATGCCTGTCTTCAACAGAGTGGATTGGATAATTCTAGTTGTAGAAAAGAGAACAGCAACAACTTTAGGTTGGAGGTGTTAAAAGAAAGTTCTCAAATAACTTGCTGCTGAAGAGTAATTCGAAATTAGGAAAATGTTTTAGTATTGATGGCTAGTATGCTCCTTGGAGGTAGTTTTGGTTCCTTCTTACTAAAATAGAAAAGAAAATATAAATGTGGACATAAAAGTGAAAGGCTTTAAGCACATTCAAGAATAGGTCATGAGATAAGAGACAAGAGTTATATCAAGAAATTAATTGCTCTTCAGAATCGCTGTGTGGATAATATTCTGACTTTGTGATCAGAAGTATTCATTACCAGTGGAGTTTAACTACCAGCCCAACGAATCACAGCACAGGGACAGAAATACTGGAATGGAAGCTGTTTCCTAATGAATGTGGGCTCCCTACTTTCCCACATTTTAGAGTGGACTACTACTTCAAACTAGAAGATGGATCTTCATTATTATAAATAATTTTTAAATTAAACAAGGCAATTAAGAACAAGTGAGATGCAAAAATCCAGCACAAATGAAAAATCCCAGGTAAGCAGTTACAGGCTCTAGAAGCTTTCTAATACTGAAGGTGACTCTAAGGTAATTTTGTTCAACAAAGACTTCTTGGCATCACTGATGACACTGTTCCCAGAAATTTGCAATCATTCCACAACTAGTATACTGCATTTATTGGAAATGCCATCACCAAGGTTCTGATGCATTTGGGGGGCCTCTAGGAAATTACCGAAATTGTCCAAATCAAAATTATTAGAAAAAAAATTAAGAAACTATTCATTAGCATATTTGGAAAGTAAATACAGTTTAGATCCTTCACTATTTCTTTTATGTCACTTTCAAAATACTAATCATCACGCAAAACAAGGATTATTAGGGTTTTGGTTTTTTTTCTGTGACAAAATTAATATTATTTCCCACTTCCCTAATGCACCCAGGACATATGGACAATCTCAGGGAATCTTCATTCTTTAAAGTAATCTCTGTGATGTTTTTCTAGCATTCCTTCCTCTTTAGTAATGCTCAGTTACAGCCAGCAACCAAAACAATTCAAAGCAGAGGAATTCAATAGACACAACTTCCTGTTCCTTGTTCTCTAATTGCACACACCGAGTTTCAGCTGGAAAACGTTTGCAAACACCAGAAAAAAAACCCAAGTCTCCAGAGCTGTTTCGGGTCATTCCCCCCACAATTTTGTGAATCATAGATATCAGGTTGATACTATCCACAAAATCCTGTGTAACAAGAACTGAAGTTCTGAAGGAGAATTAGAACAGTACCTGATCATAGAGTTCATCTGCCATGGTGGGTTTGGGGGCAGTTGTCCACTTAGCACCACTGTTGAAATAATCTTTGATTAGTCGTCTATATGCCCTGTACTCAAAGAACCGAGCACGCCAAGCCATAGGTGCTTCAATAATCTCATTTCCCACCACTAACAGGATGTCTCTTGGCATGGCAGCATACATACCTGAAAGGAAAGTGGCCATTAACGAGACAAATGTGCCTTTCGCAGCTTTTTCAGCTCATGCACTTTCTATCCTTCTTTTTACCGTTATTTCTATCCAAAATAATTGCAAAACTCATTGTCAGCAATGTGAGGAAGCCAGCACAAAGTGTCAGGTCCTTACAGTCTTCAGTAATTTTTCAGAGTAACATTTTTTGTTCAAAATCCATGTAGATTTTGCGACAAACCCTCACTCATAACAAATTCACAGCTAGATGAAAGCCATCCACCATCAAGCCAACACTTCATTAATGGTTAATGAAAATTAACTAGACCAAGGCTCATGAATAACCCAGATGACTTTAAAAAGTGATGACGGGCAGCAGATTTTCCAAGTGAACACCATTTCTTTATAAACTACCCTTTTCAAAAGCAATAGCAGAGAAGAGGAATTTGATGGAACACAGAACTAGTGCAGAAAGTAGTCCCATTAGACTTTTCATTAACATTATGTGTTCCTTAACGGGTTTGAATTTCACTGGAACAATTTAAGAACATATTGGACATGAAAGAAGCCTGAGGACTACGCTTGATGCAAAGCTTGGTGAGCCAGTATGCTCTCACTGCAGATAACCAAGGCCACACGGTGCTGTACGTGGAGGAATGTGTGGAGGTAAAAGAGATACTCAAATTTCCTTGGCACTTCTGAGGATCTTCCTGGTAAACTGCTGCCTCCAGCTGTTTTGTCCTCCATAGTTTAAGATGGATCCAACTCTAGGATCCAACAAAGAGCTATCAAGAGAGTCAGAGGGCCTTAGAGCACTTGACTTTCATGTGGCAAGTACGGGACAAAGCAGTAATAGTCTATAGCCCCTTTGAGGGCCATGACAGATTAACACTTCTTGGCAGTGGCAGTGACAACGTAGAGTGGGAACCTGGCAAGAGATGCTGGCGTGGGAAGCTCAGGTTAGGTGTCAGGCAAAGGTCTTTTATCAGGAAATGCACACAGCGCTGAAGCAGGCCAGCAAACCAGGGGGCAGAATCCCCATCCCTGGAGATCTTCCAAGTCGTAGGGACAGAAAACAATCGCTGACCTCCACTTAGTGCTGCGATAATCCTGCCCCTAGCTGGAAGGTAGACTAGATGACATCCAAAATGCCTCAGACAAGAGCTAAATAGAGAAGACCTTCAACAATGGAAGAACATTTACCTGTAGACTCAAAATCAGGTGTTTTATACTTCACAGACCAGTCAATTGGATCAGGCCTCTTGACAACAACCCCTTCTCCCTTCAAGATATTGCACATCTCTTCAATTTCAGCAACAGCTTTTTTCAGATGGTCTTTGGGGAAACTCTGGCCTCCAAATTTCTGGTAAAATCCCCAATATTTTTCATATGTGTTTGCCTAAAACAAAAGGACATGAAGTGACAAAGAATAAGCACCAGTTATTTTTCAGTGAAATAGATGCATAAGACACAATTCTTAACGTTCAAAGTTTCTTGTTCTTGGTCCTAACGTGTTGGGGTGTGCCTTTTATCTGATTCCTGCAATATTTTGACTACATTACACTTCAGTTGGTATTGAGTGACGAGTATTGCCGGGTGGCCATTTGGTCCCTATCACAGCACACTTGTGCAAACACACCAAACATCCATCTGAAGGCATGCCTGATCCCCTTTAACAATCCAGGCTATTCCCTCTATCCTCTGCTGTTTCTGGATATTTCCCTCATGCTACAGAGGTAAGAGAGAAGAAAGAAAATTCAGCCTTAACATTTACACAGAGAGCCTCAGCGTGGGCCTCCTGCTCCTCCAGTACTGAAGCTTCTTCCCATCTTTCCTGAGGGAATTTGTTCTTTTTCTATAAGTGAGGTCTTGGGTAATTTGATCACCTCAAACTGGCCAGCTGGTCAGAAGTCACATGCAGATCACATGAAGTGCTTAACATTCCTATGGAAACATGTTCTGCTAATGAGATAACTTCGTCCTGTGGAGCAAAGCTGGTTATTTTCAGAGCCAGCCATGGTGGATGTGAATATCATCAATCCCTAAGAGGTTCAAGCTCCTCTCCCCACCACGTCCTCTAGGACTGCTTTTTTTTCAAACCTGAGGAACCACACTTGCGTTGCACTAATGGAATGGTGGAATCTCAAAGTTACAACAGAATAAAGGTTAACACTGTAACACTACTCATATTCCCTGCCTTCTGACTAACTGGGAAAAGGGTATGTGGCTGGGACATGTGCTTCCCAGCAAATCAGGGTTGACATTTCAGGCCCCTTTGGTCATACACATACAAGTCAGTTCAGACTGTTCAAAAAGGACCACGGATAGGACACAGAAAAGACAACATTTAAAACAAACTCTTCAGAAAGAAATTTAGGAGTGTGCTGTAAGGAAAGACTGCCTTTAAGAAACAGCAGTATTGCTCCCTGTCGTCGCTATTTACTTTAAACATTTGTCATGGAAAATAATTAACATGAAAAATAATTAACATTCTCAAGATGTACCTTAAACCTAGTAGTGACAGTTATTAAATTTAGGATATTAAAACTTAAGTTCAGATCAAAATTCTTTTTGCCTAATTCAGTAGTAAACACACGTACACACTCCCATCTTTTCACTCAAGATATAATGACCCGTGTTAATAATGCCTCCTCACCCAAAATGCGTTATTATTCCCAAAATATACTGAAAAGCATTGCAGAGTACAAAGCTATAAAGTTCAGCTCCCTGACTGTTAACTGCTTCAGAAGAATACATCTCAATTGTGGGATTTTTCACTGAAGTGCTGATTCAAAAAAGGGATCTTCCTAATTAATGTTAAGATTTTTCAAGTTTTCCAATACTGTATTTACGTCTACATAGCCCGTTTCAAGCTCTGAAAAGGATATGCAATAAAGCGTCAGCTCATTAATATTCATCAGATATGCAGGGCTCCCTCTTCAGTTCCTTCCTTCCTCCTTCTTATGCCAAGCACATCATTCCCACATCACAGCAAAAACACTTGAGGACACCAAACCCTTCTTTCAAAGTACAATAGAGTGCTGAATGCAGCCATACTTCCTGCATTTCAATATTTAGCAAATAAATACATACACAATCTTAAAACACAACCTCAACACAAGTATTTACCAAACTGCTATAGTTTGAGATACCTTTTCTAGAGTGTCGCAGGTCCAAAGCTTCAAATTTTCATTATAAGAGCAGAATTCATAAGTTTTGAACGGTAGTTTTTATAAGCAGTGACTCTCATGCACTCAGCACACTGCATGTGATACCCACCAACTCCAGTTTTGCTACTTACAGGGGCAGGAACGGGGATTTCTGGCTGTTGTATGACACTGGAGCAACACACACACCCCCCTTACCTTTCAGCCACATGGAGAAGTGAGCCATCATTAATCTATTAATTAATAATAATAATAATGATGTCGAGGTAGGACTGAACTGCTGCTTGGATCATTCAGCAGCACCCTCCAGGTGTTACTGTTGCAGTTTCTACAGCAACATTTCAGACAAAAGCAGAGGAAACGAGAGGAAGCCACGTCTCAGCTGGCTCTGTTCCCATTACCTGTTCTGCACCTGGCAATTGACATAAAGCAAATTTAAAGCTTGCTTTAACCCTAAGTCATGGGTATTTGAATTGCAGAGGTAATCCCATACTTTGGCATTCCCAACTGAGCTTTTGATATCACACGTAAAGAGAAAGTGAAGTTCTGAGCTCATGTGGGTAGTTCTGCCTCCATAGGCGGTAAAACCTGTGTAGCATGTGACACTTCAGCAACTTGGACACTTGGAATGCTTTTTCTCACGCTAGAGCAAGGCCCTGCCCACTGCTTAGGAACAGAATTTTGCCTCATTTAATGTTACAATGTAAAACGTTAAACATCTTTTTCCTTACTCTTTCTGTACATTCATTATGTCAGTCTTCCATAAATGCACATACATACACTTGTGTGTTAGAAATCCTAGCCCTCATTCACCTCCTACTCTGAAGCTGCTAGGGTATCTTTGGAGTCTCTGAGAGACGTAACCCAGATTCAAAAAAAATAAAGATATAGAAATATGAAATGGGCTAAGGGAAGAGAAGTCTTCTATACGTCTCAAACTTCCCCTAAACAACCATTTCCAGCACTTTAGACATATTCTCGGTATCTTTGTTTGCCGTTCTTTCAATGTCAGATAGAAAATCTTTCTTTTTTTTTTTTTTTAAACTGAGGTCTTCTGGTCAACTTTGTCAGGATATCCTTTAAATTTTTACTAAGGTCTCTTGGGCAGAAGTCGTGTGCCAGCTCATTTTGCTGTGATAGCCATGGATTACAGGCTGCCCTGCAGGTAGTGCTGTAACAATGAAAGAGAAGGACCCAAGAACACGCCCACAAAGGCAGGTAACACACATAACTCAGCAGCTTTAAAGTCCAGCAACTTTAAAGTATACAAAAAGCTGGAGCAAACCCACTGTCTGAGTGTTACTGTTTGAAATACAAGATTCCAGGGAACAAAGAAACCTGGATTTATTTAGGTTGCTGACATAGTTTTAGGCTCAGAAAAATCCTGAAAAAAACAGTGGACTATGTATTTCCACAAAATATTTACTGTAGCACACAGGAGTTTCAGTAAACTACTTCAGAGCTGTCTGACACAAGAGTCCTGTTAGTCTGCAGCTACAGAACTCAGTCTTGCTCAGACTATTAAGTAGAAAACTACACTTTTTTTTTTCAAGTGGTTACCCTACTTAGCTTCAAGCCAGATTAAAAGTTTCATCAGTCCAACCAACTATCTCAAAACTTTGTGTGTGTACTTTGATAACATCAGGGCTATATTACTAGAGTAGATTACACATATTAGAGGTTCTCTCTGCTAGTGACTTCTGTTAAAACAGCTAATTCAGTTGAAAGTCCAAAGAAAAAAGCACATCCCTCACTGACATGGCTCTGCTGTAAAGCTTCACAGATGTAAACAACTACCTTGAAAGGAGGATCCTCAAGAGTAAACACCACACCTTACGCATTGTAAAGCTTAAGTAAATTTTATATATAAATTCCACATTTTCTATTTAAGGTTAATTTTTATTGTTTACCTTAACCTCCACAGAAAAAGGTGGGACACAAGCATTTTCAGCTCTTCCCACAATGACCTCTTCCAGTGGATCCCATTCATTGTATGAGCAAACAAGACAGTCCTTGGGCACAGGGCTCGTAGCCTTGTCATCAGCAGCACAGGTGTTCTGGGAGGCCGTAGCTGCCTGGGTGCTCTGGTAAGTTCGCTGCACCCATCCTGTAAAGGCTCCTCGAAGCTTAAAATAAAAATGAGAAAGAAAATTACGCATCCCTTACAAAAGGCAAAAAAGATACGGCCCAGCCCACAAATGCCTTAACACTATAACCCCAAAGCAACGTGTGTTATTTGGAGCATTAACAGAAGCGTGGCTTGTTACAGCCGTTCTCATTTATTCACGGCCTGGCAGATGCTTAAAGGAAATTCTGCCTTTGAAGACAGACTCCGTTTAAAAGGGTAAGGAGATCGGAGCACGGCGCTGGCAGAGCGAGGCGGGAGGATGCTGGGTGAACCTCGGTGAGAGGAGCCTGCGGCCGTCCCGCACCCTCCCGTCACGGCTCCGAGCACCCCGGCGAAGGAGCCGCACGGGTCCGCTCCGCACGGAGCATCCTCAGCCCCCGCCCCGGGCCCGGACCCGCGCCGCACCGACCCGCGAGCCGATGTAATGCGCTGCCTCGGCTCCCCGGCTGCCCCCGCGCAGGCACCGCACTCGCAGCATCTCCGCCGGCCGGACACGACGGGACAGCTCCGGGACGGCTCCGCGCCCGCCCCGCCCCGGCCCGGCCGCTTTATGCGCGCCCGCCCCGCCCCGCCCGGCCCGGCCCGGCCCCCGATGGAGGAGCGGCCGGGCCCGGGGACAGCCCCGGGAGACACAGCTCCAGAGGTGACCGACGGCTCCTTCCAACTCACCTGGATTTCATCTCCGCGGAGGGCTCTCCAGCGGCAACCTGACTTGGAAGATTTCCAGTCACACGTTTTAAAATTTTTCTCTGAAAGGTGTACTGAAGTGCATCATATGGTTACTTTTAGTCACCAAATACTCATATTCTTCAAGAAGCCTGTAGTAGACAAACTCAATTTTACCAAAAATTCCAACAGTCATACATTAAGGATTCAGATTTTTAGACTACAACCTTAAGAGTTTGTGATTCACCTAAAAAATGTTTAAATTCTTTAATTACTGAAGGGGTGTTTCAGGAATATCCCAAACAATTTCGAATTCTGTCTTCTCAAAATCCGTATCGTGATATGACCAAAAGTCATCTTAAAATTAAAACCTAAACTGGTTAGCTCCTAATAGACCTGTACTTAAGTTTCCCTGAAAAACCTCTCCATGATAAAATCAGCAGACTTATCTTCAAAAATACCTCTATCTCAACAGAAACAGTCTACAACAAGATATGTTTGCTACCAGCTCTACTCATATTTAGTGTATCCCCTTCAGCCTATTCTGCATTTTTTTTTTACTTTGCACAGAAGTTCACTTCTAAATCATTTCATTTTCATTTTCATTCATGCCAAATAAAAGGCAGACATAGCAAAAAATTACTTTTATCCAAATTATTCTGTTTAAAGTCGTAAAAAACCTGTAGCTTTCTTTCAACGCGATTTTTGGTTCTGCCTTTATCATCTATGCAGTGCCTTGCTCAATACTCCTCCAGCTATGTATTTTAAACATCTATTAAAACATGAGCTATAGTCTTAGAATACAGCAAATCAGCCACAGTTTTGACATGTCTTAGATATACAAGTAACCATGTTTTATTTTACTAGGTAATTATTCGTTCAGCAGTTTGTCTTTTGGGCACAGGTAAACACTACACCTTCCCAGGACAAATAACACAGTGTGAGTTCTCCGTGAATTTACACAATTCTCAGAGAAAAGTTAATTATTTTAGTTAGCATGGTACCAAGTATGCATTAGCCAGCTTCATACAACTGCAGAACTTTCTCAGAGCTCACTCAGCTTGTTAGGACTCATTTGTAACATCATTGCATCAAACACTATTCTTGTACCAAACAGTATAACAGGATTATTTTTTCAAGTTTCAAAAAAGGAATTTTGTTGATGCTATTTAATTCCTAGTTACCAATTTTTGTCATCAAATTTTAAAAAAACCCCAACAAACAAAAAACCCCCCACCAAATTTTTGCTAGTTCTGTTCAAATTCTGGCTTTTTGATTCAGCTGATTTTGCTAAGGTCACTCTACTCACATTGACCTTCTAAAAAAATTAATGATTGGCTTGTGGCTAAATCCAAAGGTCTTGCTTCCTTTTCTGTCCTTTTCAACTTATCAGCTAGTTTTGGACCTTTGAATCATTCTTTATCAACTCAGTTTACATAGTTTTTCTGACTCTGCACAATACTTCTTTCCCCACTTACTACATAGGTCTGATGCTTTGTAGAGTCCTCACCATCACTGCAACAAGTTTTTGCTGAATGCTCTGACATTTTTTAAATTTTTCTTCTGGGCTGCATTTTTTCTGCTCAGAATTTTTTTCAGTGAAAACATTCTTTCCTGTATCTCATAGGTCTCTTTCTTCCTTTTTTAGGTGTAACTCCTCCTGGACACAAGCCAATCTTCATCTAAGTACAATCAAAGCAGAAATTCTTTCCTTTCCCTAACTGGCACGTTTGCAGTCTGACCATGAGGTCTTTACTCACGGTAAATAGCATTTTCCTTCCAGCCTTTTACCAGTCATCTGACCCCCAGACTGCCCCAACCAGCTACAATGCACTCTAGAGGTATCACCACGCTTCTGTCCTCACTTGACCATCTTCTGCATCACTGGGAAAAAACCCTCATTTGTCTCCTTAAGCAGTTTTAAGCAGTTGTGGATTTAAGCAGTTACTTATTATTTCTTTGCTTGCGTCTTTTTATTCCTTAACAGCCAGTACAGGCATCATACCTGGCACTTGTGGTGTTTGAAGGTGTCACTGAAAGTGCCTTACAGTTCCCTCTGGCACCAAAACAGAACTCCTCTTGCTTTTTGCATAGCAGGCAGCTCTTCATACCTTCTTCCTCTGCTTCTGCAAGAAGGACTTGATCTAGCAGTGTACATTTCAGTAGAGACATGAAGCGAGGAGAAAAACACCAGCAATGGTTATTCAGATTTAGAGAAAGCCAAGTTCATTCATTCAAACACAAGGAGTTTCTGTAAACACGTGATTGTCTAAGCAGGCATGGAGCTTTTCGGATCAAAAAATCTTTTTATAAAGATCACACCATTTATGTTATTACACAAATTGCTAGAATTATTATAACACCTTGAAAGCTCACCTCACTAACCAAAAGCTTGCCAATTATTTTAAAATTACGTGCTGATCTAGTAAAGATACTTTCTTCCTCTGCAAACCTCACCTTAGTACGGAATTTTAACTTGAAACAGAAGAAAGAGTCTCACATTGCTATTGCTGAGATTTGGCCTGTGAATATTAACTGGCAAGTTGTGATTTTTTTTTTTCAGTGGGGCTCTCTGCATGTTTTGCAATAGTCTATCCATCATTTTTGAATGACACAAGGTGCCTTGCAGGCTTCTATAAAACCACCTTGTTCTGATAACTAGGTAATGCATTTAAAACAGTGTAGTTCCAGTTACTGAAGAGCAACATTCTGGCCCAACAGCACGAGAGAACAAGATACTAAGTAGTAAAAATCTAGTTTAAAACTACAGAATTAGACAAAGCAACAGGAGACAGCAGGGAGAAGCCATCCTTGGCAACAAAACCAGAGTTACTGAAGTCCAAAGTACAAACTCATCTATGTTTTAGGACAGTATCTCATCTTAGCTTCACCCATCTTATCTCTAACACATCTCTATTACACAAACAGAAGTCTAAATGGATTTTATTACTGCTTAAATGCAAATTTCCATCTGTCCAGGAACTGAGGTCCTCAATTGTTGTTTAGATTTGTAGTGTGGTACCCAGGTGTGACTTGGGGGATATGATATTTAAGGTTAAGAACAGCTTATCCTTCCTTACCAGCATTTCTGCTATATTACTGATTTAAAAAATTTGGTATATCTAGCGTGAGCTGGTCTTAACATTTACATCTATTCAAGTTTTTACTTTACTTACAGAAACTTAATCTGCTCAAAAATACAAACATTTAAGAGACTCCAGATCCTTCCTTCTCCTGCCTTGTCAAGGATACTACTTGCTAAATTCCAACAGACTATCATCCCCAGGAAGAGAATTTGGCCCAGTAAATCTTATCTGTTAGCTATCAGAAACAACACAGAAGAATCCAGTATGCTTCTTAGAAAGCAAGTTTCAAACTTCCTGAAGTTCAGAAGTCTGGACTGTTCCAAATGGAAAGAATAAATGCACCTCAAAACATTAAAATGACTTTTTTCCCCTCCTTCAAGCTCATAATTTTGTGGTTAACTCTCAACTCTAAAAACAGGCAAAATATTGTTACATACAATTAAAATAATTTCTCTAATTTAAAATATCTTACTTTGTGACTTATTACAGAGCTAAAGCAGTGCACTATTTTCACAGTACTTTGAAAGATATTTATATTCTAATTAAATAATACAAATCTTGCTTTATCATTCTTCACATTCAAAAGATACAATTAAATGTGTCCAACTAAACAAGCTCCATATATAAAATGGCAAGAAGTTCTTTTTCCCTAATCCCAACTTCATCAAACCCAATTTAATCTTTAAACTTTTTAACAAACTCTACTTGGCTTCTGCCTATTTAGCTTTTATGGTTATTGAAGGATCCTGTAGTTTTCCCCAAATGCCAGTTCTGGGTACTTCTTGGAAGACTTTCTGTTCCTCCTTGTCAGGACATCTGCCCTGTGTGACACGCTGATGCCAAATTCTCCATCAGACTGAACACAATCTGCTGCAATGGAGTTTTGGCTACAGAGCGAAACACTCCTCCGAGCACAAGAACTAAGATTTCCTATATTTTTGTGCAATTCATATGGTAGGTGCTAAACCATAAACTGGATGGGATTTACTCCAACCCCAGATCAGAATTTATAAGGAATCTCCATTATGTGGATGCACTGGTATCTAACAGCTCTGCCCCTTTTTTCTAGGGCACTTAAGGGGTCTCTTTATTGCTACCCAGCTAGCTATTATCATGAAACTCGTGGAAACCTAATACCACTGAGACCTATGACCCTCTCCCAAATGTGCCTGAGAGCAGCCAGCAGGTTCAAGTTTCAGGGAGGGGAAGGAGAGAACACACACACAGAGATGCACATACCCAACCCGTGGCCGTGTAACCTCATGTTCTTGGGAGCAAGGTTAAAATCTTCCTTGTCTTTAAGAAATCAGACCTCCTTTGATGAAAGCAGATGGCCTCTGTAGATGTTTTCTATATGAAACTTAGGTAGCAACAGATCAAATTTTTTAAGATGTTTAGTCTGTTGGTATGAGGCAATTCTTAGTGCGTTATTTTATTTTAGCAAATGTTGCTCCTCATATCTTTTTGTTAAAATGATTTAAAAATTAACTGCAAAATGCAATCAAATCACATATACAATCAAAATGCATTTCAACATACATGATTCAAAATAACATATCAATGTTAATATGCACTGCACTAAGTTTCAAGCATGCCTGATAACTTAGGAAATAATTTAACTCCTTCTTTGGGAGCCAAGTGGCTGGAACACTAAAAGGATGTGGAGAAATACAGTTATGTAGCCCAACCAAAGTAAGGCTCAGTAACTGAGCCAAGGAAACAGTACAGACAGTAGAGGTGCATATACATGAGGGGCAGGACATTGGCCACTGAGGAGACAGAAGTTTAATTGGAATAGAAAACACAGTAACAGAGCTCTGGTGAGATAATTGTTAGACTAAATCTCTGGCTTAAAAGTAGTAAAAAAAAAAAAAAGTTTGGAACTTTGAGCAAATAAAATAGTCCTTGTTGACTGAATCCACCTGGTTTCAGGAAGATAAGAGTTTCCACTGTCCTTCTGGCCACTCAAAAACTATGTTACATCAAAGAAATGACTGATTTAATAATTAATTTCTTTTCCTCCCTGAGTCTGCAGAAATGTACATTCTGACTAGCTGCCCTGTACGTGCATATACATATGAGTGCCAGCATACATATAAATACCTGTTTTAATTTTAGATGTCACGTTTCTATTACAGAAAGGTGACAGAGCTGAATAAAGTTCCATGAAGGCAAAGGATTTGGCGGCCATAATCCCTGACATCTTACACTCTGTCACTTCCAGAGGCAGTGCAGTGCTGACTACTGAAAAATGCTGGAGGTCCGTGCAACAAGAAGCACATCACTTGGTGGGATAGATTTCGTTCAGCCCAGTATTTCCATGTGTACAGTAACATGACCTGCCAGCATTTTCTAGGGTCACTGCTGTGACAATGCTTTCTCTCAGGGCTGCCAAGTGAACTGCATGGCTCTAGGACATTCGAAATTTCTTGAATCTCAAATATATGGTCTTGCAACATAGCCCATTGTGCATAAGCATTTAAAATTTGAAAACTGCTTCACACCTTTCTTGAAGAATATTTATAGGAATTGTTAATATAACTTTGCTGTGCACCTGAAATAACAACTTCATTCAGTTTTCTGCTCACTCACACTGGAGTTAAAATCGCAGCCATATCACATTATGCAAATTCTGCCTCCTTTAACCATTGTGTGAGTGGCAACTGCAAGCAAACTACTGACCTCCAAATTTGAAGGGATTTATTCACGTGAAAGAGGCTGAAGTACCCTTACACTAAACCAGATGGCAGAGCTTGTCTGTTCAGTTTGCTGCTGCCCAGGCAACGAGGTTGGGAGAGCAAAGCCTCTTCCCCCACCCCTCTTTCTAAGAAAACTGTTCTTTGATAAGCACACCCCCTGTCATCTGATGCTGTTGCTGGCAGCACCTGTGAATGTTGCTCATACAGTACTGCCTTTGAAAAGTTTGCTGAATATAATCTTGCCTTGATGGTAAGATAACAACAAATTATACAAGGAGGATTTGACTTGAGTGTCTCCTTCAGAGGATTTAAGAAATTTATGGGGAGTTTTATGCTGAATCTGAGTCAAGCTTAAATTAGTGGTTAAAAAAAAACAACACTGGATTTGGACACATGGGTGTCAATTACTCTTCCACCATAAATGAAAAAAAATGGCAAAGCCAAAATTTGGTGGAAATGAGTCATTTTAAATTCTCAGCTAAGCTTTCTGCTTAATCCTTACCCTTCCATCTCCCTGTGGCCACTCCAGTTCTTGGACAGATAAGTCCTCAGCAGAGGAGAGAGCAAAGAGCTTGCTGTGACTGGGGTGCCTGTACTAACCCAGCTCACTGCACTCTGAGCTAACTCTGCCAGTGTAGCTCTGGAACAAGGTTTGCTGTGTATCTGTGATGAACCAACAGAATTCAAAATCTATTTATGGGATGGAAACATTTTCCTCAACTTCATGAAAGAGAATTGAGCAAGGCTGCTTCAGGAGTTTCTCTATGAAGACAGGAGGTAAGTCCTGAGCTTTGACAGCCCCCTTCTCTGATCCTGGAGAGCACATCTGCTCTGATGAATCCCAACCATGCCTATCCAAGAAAGACGAGGATGGGCTCAGTGCCAAGAATTTAGTTACCATCCAGCACCGGGAATCTCACATGTCACTGCAGAATATTAAAATTTTGTTCCTAGAATTTCACAGCAGTTGCTTCTAACACCTCTGCAACAGAAAGATGAGTCTCACTGTGACTCTGACAGCTTCACCCAGAATTTCTGCAGCCAGTCATAAACGAGCAGAGACCTGAATCTAAGTTCACCACTCAATCCAAAATAGTTGAAGAATTTTAGGCTCAGTAGCCTAGAAACCACCATGGTATGAAAGATCCCATCCCGTGGCCTAAACCACAGGTCATGCTATGCAGGTTGGAGTAGCTGAGATCCATAGTTATAACTGCATACGTAGTGATAGTGCTGTCATTTTATGCCACCCTGGCCACACACCTCTCATCTTCTGTGGAGAGTAAGAGATCTCCTGTATGTCTCCACTTTCAGGTATCTCTATGTGCAGAGCACAAACCTGGACTATCTGTATGGCTTTGTCCAATGAGTCATGGCATGTTTATTCCCAGCCATGCTGCACCATTTCGTCTTTCAAAAGCAACGTCATTAATGTCAAGGAACATAAAAGGGCTTGTAGCAGAAAGAATGCAGCAAAGGCACCCTGTAACATCTAAATTTCTTGTTTTAGGAGGGACCTGGGTAATCCATTAGACAAGACTTCCTTGGAAATTCTAGTCACAGGAGTGGCTCGCTCCTTTTGACAGAGACTTTTTTCGAGGTTGGTGATTGCAAAGAATTCCAGCGGTGTCAAATCAGCTGCAACTGCAGCAGCAAGCCAGCTCGCCTGGCTGACCTGCTAGAAATCCTGATGCATTACGGATTTGTGAGGATTGTCCCTCAGAAGTGGGGAAAGATATGGAAAAATACCAATAAACTGCTGATGTTAGCCCAGTTTCAGTAGTGCCAGAGCACGTATTTCACTGACCTTCACCTGCTGAACCTCTGCCAGGCAGGAAGGGTAAAAATGGAATGGCTTGAACTCTGCTGTGATAGGTTCAGTGATTTATCTCTGCACAGACTATGAACCTGGTTCTTACATTTACAAAAATTATTTTGCCTGGTTAATAGACACTTAACACTCCTTCCCCAGTGGGAAGGGAACAGAAGAAGAATTTGAGATGTGGGCATGCAGGGAAGGGAGATCAAGCTGTTGCTTATTATTTCCTTATTCCTTCCTTTGCATTAATCCTAATAGTGGTAGTAATATGACTCCTCAATAAGCCAGTTCTACTCAGTGATTCAACAGAGAAATCACCCCAAAAAATACAGGTTTTTGCTGGCTTAGTGAGCTGAATTCATCACTGAACTTTCAGAAGAACATCAGAGCTGGAGCAAGGGAGGCAGTGGAACTAGGAGGTCACATAAGGAGGACAGGGAAACAGAATGACCCCTTTTGGCAGCATCAATTAATTAGATCAGGTCCCATCTGATTAATTAGAACCTGTCCCATCTGATCGGAACCTTAGAGAAAAACTGTGGTAACACTGCAAATACAACTTTAACAGAAACGGTAGTAGCTATTAATTTGAAATGTGATGGAAAGACATTTGAAACTGAAAAATGAAGCTTGAAGGCTTCAATTTAGCAATCCTGAAAAATACCCAGCTGGGACTTTCCACGGGAATGGTCAGGTGGAACAAACAAAGAAGAACAAACCCAGCTGACCTGTTACACAGGTTCACTGAAGCCACAAGTCATCCAGTCTGAATCCCATCTCTGCCATCCATCACTAATTACGTAAGTGCTGTTTTGTGGTGTGATTATTGTCACTTGAGCTGCCTGGAACGGTGCATTCTGAGTTGTAGCAGCACAGTGAAGTCTCCCATTAAACCATAACAAAGAAAAAAGAGAGGAGGCTGTCTGCACAGAAAATGCAGCCTGGAGCATCCTATGTCAGCCAGCATGAGGAGTGCTGGGCTTTCCCGTTCTCTCTGTCTATGGACCTTTCTCTTAATTAACTGTAATTGAGCCTGCATCCAAATTCAACACAAACTTCCAGTTACTAGTTGCCCTCTGGTGACATCTCGTGGATCACAGCAAGATATCTTTGTCTTTTGGCAAAGCCTGCAAAGCCTTGAGCCGAAAACCTTTGTGAGAAATATGTAAGCTGGAGAACAGTGGAAAACGTTTATCTCAAGGGATAGCTTAGAAAAACAATATATTGTGCAAAAGCTGGTGAGCAAACCAAGTATTTACTGTGTGAAAATTTACAAGTTTTTCAACAAATTAGCCCTGAATAATAAGGCAGACAAAGGTCCTTCAAAATGTTACATTCACGATCAATAAATCCGAGGCTTTCAGCTCTCCAGGCTGCTGATTACAATTCCCCACTGAAGCTGCAGACCTAATACCACTTCCCATGTGAGAAAGTCAGAGACGTAACTGAAGAAGAAAAGGTTACACAAAAAAGAAACGTCTCCAGAAAGCCCATTGCAGGACCACAGCACGAAACTGCTACGCACTCCTAACTGCAGGAATCTGGAATTAGTTATGGAAGTTCAGCAATGCTTTGGAAACACTGGCCATGGCCCTAGCTAAGAGGGTCTACTAATTCCTCCTACTTTTCCCAGGCAGTTGCCATCACATAAAGAAGCTTCCAAAAATGTTCTATAGCGTTTACAGTTGTGAAGCAACTTTTAAAAAAACCCTAAGGCACCAGTTTGAAACAGTAGCTCTGTTACAGGAGAAGGGTAAAAACCCTCTAATTTATCTAATTTATCTATAAATGCTGAAGTCTAATGATAGCCAAAATTTACCCTAGGCATAAATTAGTTAATTTTCACCCCCGCCAGCTCCCTGAAGGAGCTCCACACTCGGTCCCTTGAGTTCTAAGGCTGGGTCATGGGAGCCGTGTGCCAGCAGGAAAGGCAGCCCTGCCTGGGGCCACCTCCAACCCACCGGCTCAAGTTTCAACTGCAGCAGCTCCCTGAGAGCTCTAAACTGGAGGCATCTGCTCCCTCCCACCCTGCTTGGACGTCCAGGGCTTGTGCTGCATTAGAGCTGCCCACAGCTCATCTAGCAGCAAAGGGAATTTACCTGCAGGGGGGAAAAAAAGTCTGCAGTGAAGAAGTTTCCTGGCAGATCAATGACCTGAATCCGCTCGCCTTGTGCTGAAAAGCATCAGATTTGACATAAAAGGGCAGCAGAAGGCTAAACAAGAGGGAAGGAAATCGTCCCCTTGGTGGCACATAGCAAAACAGGAAATTAAAAATAAATCATTACAAAAAGTAAGAAAGAAAAAGCCATCCTTATTCACAGTAATGGCTGTTTAAACATCACCAAGAAGCACTGAGTCCTGGTCCCTAGGTCCAGTCAGAAGGGTGAAATTCATGGAGTTTGCTTCAAGGTTGTCTGAGTAACTAAGGAAGTAAGTAAGCGGAATTCAATAATACAGTTTTTGCGTCAATAAAGTTCCTTATCTCTACAATAAAATATGGATTTCAAAGTTTATTGAAGGGTTATTTATCTCAGTGAAAGTTTATTGGGGGTTATTTACCTCTGAGGTGCCAGGTCAGTAGCTATTTGCATAAGCTATGCAGTGTGCCACAGGTATCATTAAACACCTTTTTTTGTTGTTTGCTAATTAAATGACAGGGAATAGTTGTAATATTATTTTGAACATCTAAACATAAAGGGAAAGTAGGAAGCCCAACAAAAACCTTTCCTAATGAGGCCTGTAATCTCATTGCATACTAACAGTAAGTTTTTTCAAGGAAAAAAAAGAAGGAGCTTTTGGCTTCAATTAATCATTCTTTTGCATAGAGGAACAATGGCAATCCATTAACTGGCATTCTGTTTAAAAGGCTAGAGAAAACACTTACCTCACGTGAACACTTCAGCTGCACACCAAAAAGGAGGGGTTCTCTAGAAACCAACGGAGCTGTGTTTTGGGTAGCGTGAGTTTTGGGGGTTTTGTAGCCAAAATGTCCTAACCCGAGGCAGGTGATCCACAGGTGGAAGTGTTAATGTGAGTATTTAAAGAGTGCCCCCTTTGCAGGTGCACTTCAGCTGCTCTCTGCAGGGGGTTACTCACAGCTGCTTCACCGCTGGTTTGGATCACTGCAATCGGAGCAGCCCCTCCTTCGTTTCAAAAGTGTGTTTGCATGAAGAGAATGTCACAGAGGTCGAACTGCAGTTAGAATTTAGTAAGAAAGAAGGTATCAATCAGCCTTTGTAGCACCTTTTGATAACCATAAGCCAGGACAGAGAATCAGGTCCATAGTTCCCTTGCAATTTATGCACATTATTTTTGTCCTAATGGTTCAGATTTCCTTCTTGAATCACTCCTTGAAACAGTGTTTTTCAATTCCAGTGCAAATCTTTGACTCATCTTTGACTTCCACCATCTACTGCATTGCCCTCTGCCCTGTATTTCCTGAAAGACACAGAGCCAACACACTTATTCTGCATAAATACACGTTCTAGTCTGTTGCTGACAGAAAAGTCTTATCCTTTCAACAAAGTATTCCAAGTTAAGAAGCCAATATATATTTTAAAAGATTTTTAAAGATTCTTAGTGTCTAAATACTATTAAATTACATAATAAAAGAAACAGCTGGAGGAAAGGAGAGGAAGTGGGGAAAAGAGCCTTTTCATAATTTGCTAAAATCCTATCATACTTTTGTTACTCATTAGCACATTAGATATGTTTATAAATTACAAATGTCTGACACAGGTCAGTACTTCCTATTGCTGAATATAAATTTAAACATCTAAGACTAGGCACAAATGGACTGCCATCCTCACTGAGTGTTTATTGCTTTATTGTGTAAACAGAAAGATTTAATAGCACTATTAAAAGTGATATGAAATGTGGTTATTGATTCTTTAGCAGAAATAAAGTGTGAGTATGAGATTGTTTTAATGACACAGAACTACTCCAACTCTACCTGTATCTTAGCTGATGTTGTATAAGGTCTAGACATGAAGCAAGCTCATTGTTTATATGAGCTGGGAATAGTTGTTCTGGATCAGGTGGAAGATCCATCTGTCTGAGTGCACTGCCCTCAAGATGGGGTGATTGTAGGTGTCTGGAAACAGCTACAAGGAAAGCAGCAAGGATCTAGCAGAGCTTTCCCAGAATAATGTCCTAGTAATCACCATGTTCCGTGACTCAGCTGTACTATTTCTAAATTTAAATTTGTCCTTAAGAGATCTTTTTCCCCCCCAGTTTTTTATATACATAAATCACTGGCCTCTTGTAGCAATACATGTTTGCTGTATGGAGACCCTTTCTTTCATAATGCCCCTTTGGTCCTCTGTTATGAGACAGAGGGAAATATCATTCCTCCTCTCTTTCCTCATGCATTTGTGATGTACAGACCTCAGGTAATGCTGAGAAAAGCCACAGGTGCTTCACAAGGGCAACTGCTCTTGCAACATGGTTGCACAAAGCCTCCTGTGGTTGGTTAGAACAGATGGACTGGGAGTGCTGCTATGTTTAACTCTGGGAAAATTGCCCTAATGCAGCAAAATCTCTTAGAGAGCTTACATCCTTCTTTTTGCATAGTTCAGAATTAATGCTGGCATTGTCTGCCCACACAGATCCTCACATCCGTCTAGCAAATTCTAGTCAAGGTATCAATCCCCCCAAAAACAATGGTGCAAATGGAGACCTAAATTGTTCATTCCCTCCTGAGGCCAGCATACTTTGTCAAAGTGGTTCCAGCCTACCAGATGGAAACTGTTCATGACCAGGACTGACAAGGTAGAAATCGGCATTTTCTTTACCACAGTCTACAAAACAGAAAGTTTCATGCTATATGTCTACAGGATTTATTTGACATTTTAATCTATAAATACATGAGGTTTTCGCCAGTAAAACACAGGAATTTTCTCAGTGGTCATTGCCACGGCTTACATTTTGAACGAAAGAACATGTAGTATTGCATGTGAATAAGCAAACTTTGGTTCTTTTTCCAAGGACCAAGCTCTCTTACTTGTTAAACAATGGCTTGCAGAGGACAACAAGGCAGCTGAAGGCCACACTGAATGCTACACTCTGGAAAGCTTGGGACACTGTAGAACTTAATTAGTTTTTTGAAGGCACCTTTTTTGAACATCATCATGTCTTCAGGCAGCCTGGAAAGAACTCTGGCATTTGCACGAGACTCCTTGTCAGTGGCTGCTGCTTTGGGGTTACATTGCTCAAGATTACCAGTCATTGGCACACTGGTGCAGCTAAGGGAACGTGCTGTCTTCTTCTTGCCTTGAACAGATAAATAACTGAATAAAAAAGAGGTTAACTTATGTTTGGTAACGTCTTGGACATCTTCTGGAAAACAGTCGTCCAGAGGATGCCCTTGACCTTTCACCTGCTGACTAATCACACGTGTACTGGGACTCACTGATAACTTCTTAGCCTGACCTACTGTTTTTCTGGAAGGTGTTTTGTATTTCCCTCCATCTAAATAAAGCTGAGGAACGTTACCAGTGGCATCAGAACTAGGCTGAACTATTGTAGTGGGGATTCCTGTCCCATCAGCAGAACTGATGCAGTGCAACCCGTAGTTCTGGCTGACAATTTGGGCTGCAGTGTGCTGAATGATGCTCCAGTCCTGCAGAATATCTTCCCTGGTTGTGAACTGAGAGGTCACAGTAAAGCGAATGATGAACTTGTCATGGATGGTTGCTGGAATGAGGAAGAGCCTGCCAGAACTGCTTAGTTCTTTCAGGAGTTTTTCTGTCAGCCAGTTGGGACCCTGTTTTAAATATGAATAATAAAAAACCACTACAGTTAGAATTTCCAGTGACATCCAAACATATCTAAGAATTGCAATCACAAATTCTTACATGGAAGTTTATTCACAGTTCTTAATGTCTGGGGAGACATCAGCTGTGGTCAGTTCATTCCAAAGAGACATGCAAAAGGGCCAGTCTTTACCTTTAGGCGAAATACAACCAGTCCAAGATGTCTCTTGGCAGGAATTTCAAAGAGTGGATCACTTTTAACCAAGGATTCAAAGAATTTGGCTGTTTCAGTACCCTATAATCAAGGAAAAAAATAAGTTACATATTGGTTTGTCACAAACCTACTGTAAGGCATTCAACTGGGTAGTTAAAAAGAATTCCTTTCCTTCCTAAAACACATCATTCCGATGCATGAATAAGAGCAAACAGAAAAATGACATCAAAGCTAAGAATTTTCAAGTCTGTCTCTATTTGCCCAAACCCTTGACAACGAACATGAGTAACTGGCCTGTACTTAGGGATTTTCTAGAAGGAGGTTTGAAAACAGAATGTGCCTTCTCATGGGAGAGTCCTTTTGAGGCAACCATTGATCCACAATGTGACCCCTTGTATTTACACTCCATCAGAGGCTTAAGCCTGTACATTTTCACAGTGATGGGTTCAGCTATTCATCACAGCCTGCCTCCCAAACAGCTGCCATTTGGCCTCAAAGAAAGCTTCTCCAGATTATTGCTCAGAAAAGTGCAGAAGACAGTGACTTACCAAGCCCCTTTCCATTGCCCAGTGCTGTCGAGAAGGGGACTGGAAATGTTTTGTCTACACAGTCAATCTTTACAGATTATTTTAGGGTGAAACCAGCACGCATTTAGCGTTCACGTGCAAGCTCTGAGTGTGAGAGGATTTCTGTTACTCGTCTCTGCATCTCTGATCTATTAATCTCCCCTCCCTAGAACTGAACAGAACACATTGATCGTTCACATACGTGTCGGACATGAGCTTGGAGCTTTTTCACCCCAAACGAACGAAGCACAAACCACAGCTTCAGAGAACGAAATCGACGACTCAGTGGAATTTGCCAGTGCTGTGAAAACACAACAGTGCCTCAGTGAGTGCAGAAACAACAGAAGGGAGAGTTGCCCTGCCACTGCTGCATCTCCTGCTTCAGACTCAGGTCAGAAACCTCTGTTGAGAGGAGCAGTGTCATATTACTGAAAATCTGCTAAGCCTAGGAAACAGCCATCAAAGAAACGCTGTGTCCACATATTTTTCAATTATTTGCAAAACCAAGATTTTGGCTATTCCCCTTAATTTACGGCCTATCTATGCTTAGAATTTTAAATGAATTACCAGCTAATAACAACAACTTTTTGCATTTAAGAGCGTGATCAATTTAAGATGTGGCCATTTACATTCTAGGACTGAGTGCTCACTTCAGCTCCTGTAATTTGCATATTTAAGTGCCATCCTGAACATTTTCCCAAATCAACTATAAACAGCAAGAGTTGATACAGGGGTAAGACAGTTCCAGACAAAGTAACACCTACTGCAAGGAAAACAGTGAGAAAACGTGTAAAGGAGTATTTCAGGGGAGCTGCACGAGCACGTGCAGAATCCAATTTAACCACAAGAGGGACTCAGTATCTTTTTTTCCATCCCTCCTTCCACTCCAGTGAAAAGCACTATTGATTTCAAGAAAACAATTATCTTTTCAGGACTAGGGTGAGATCATAGCAGAAATAATTGGCAGTGAATATTCCTTTGTATTACAGTACTGAAATCTGCTGTAAGATGTATCTGAAGTGAAATGCCTCTTAGCTCTCCTATGAATACCTTAATCTGAGGAAAAAATGTAATTCATTCTCCTGCTGTTTCAGAGCATGGCATTTCCATTGCTTACTCCTCTCTCTCTTTTATTACATATCAAAGAGATAAGAAATCCAGCCAAAATGGCATCAGTAGGAACCACTTCAGCAACACAATGCAAGGAAATGACCCTCTGCATTAGAAAGGCAAGGCTGGATCTCCATCTGTGTAAAAATCTTAAGTACTTCAATCTGAAAGTAATTTTATAATTAGTCTTCATAACCAGGGCTCACTGCAAAATTTGGCTATTTTCTCTGCATTAGGATCTCAGTATAATTTGGTTTATGTAATAAGACTAGCTATAAGAGAAGCATACTCCAGAATGTGAGAGGAGTTTCACACTGTTTGAACATTTCATAGGCAATATAAAATACCAACTTCAATCATAACTTACCATGAAGTCAGTTGCAGCTCCTGAATTGGCATGTCTGAGGTAGACAGGGTTAACACTGAAGGTTTGATGTAACTTGTATTTATCTTTAACCCTATCAATTGTAGAAGGAACTAGATTTAGCAAAATAAGTGCAGAGAAAAACTTGGCAATTTGCATGTTATCCTTTTGGTGTTGTTTGTGCTTTGACTACACTCACCAAAATCCAGTGCAGTCAAAATGGACCATCATCCACTTCGAAGGATTAAAAGTAAAGGAATCTGCATATTCAATCCCATCCAAGAACAACCGAAATTCAGGACACACAAATGCTGTTCCTGCATATGCAGCATCAATATGAAGCCAGAGTCCCTCAGCATCGCCTGTTGGAATTGAGATTGTTGTTATGTAAGAGACATAAGGAATCAAAGTGCATGCTTCATCTCTCCTCTCTGCAAACCAGGTGTAATGTTTTGAAGGAGGCAGACAAGCAACTGACAACCTAGTTTTATTCTAAAGGTGTGGATCCATAATGCCAAAATAAAGGATAATGCTGAAACCAGGTGGACTCTGTAACAAAATTCACTGTTCCATATTTCATGTGAGTGAATCTTTTTAACATTTGATTTCTCTCACCTGCCCTTTCACTAAGTGACATTCCCCAGTACCTCTCAGTTGCACAAAGCCAAAATAAAGACACAGTGGCAAGCAAAATAGGACCCAGAAACAGAAGCCACAACCTGACCCATAAGAGAAAGCTCATCAGGTCTTCAGCAGCTACTGGTCAGAATTTATGCTGGAATAGAATTTGCAACCATGTCAAATTTACCTGTGAAACTGGTTAATCCAAATGATGTCCTACCAGAATCTACCTTCAAAACTCCTTTGCTAGATTAAATATTAATGTATCCATCCTACAACAGTATCACACAGTCTGTATTTCCTGAATAACCACATTAAAGATTCATCAGTTGGCAAATTTCATCCATCTCGAATAGAATGTATTTTAGCATCCTAATCTAAGTCTTACAGAAATCACTGCAAAGTCTTGTACTGACCTCAGCAATCCCTGAGACATGTCTGAAAAACTCAGCTCTGCTTGGTTTTGGCATGAAAACCAATTTAATCTTTTAGATACTTCCACAGTTCAAAAATCAGGAAAGAAAAGACACTTACAAACTGGACCCAGTTCTGAGAGATTGTCAAAAGCACAGACACCCGTTGTTCCCAAAGTTGCACAAACCTAGAAAAAAAAAAACCTGTTATAATGGATTTGTTTTCTTTTAATGCATGGATGCAGCACTTTAAAAGTGGGCAGTTTATTGCAGACAGTCAACACATTAAAATTTTTTATTTAATAAAATAGAAATTCCTGTATACATTTGAACCTTCAGCTAATGTATTTTAACAGGAGAAATTTTTCACATGTAATTTCACGTTGACATTAAGAATACAACACTATGTCAATACCCCCAACCAGAAAGTGGAACATACAAAGACTGGCACTAGGCCTTTCTTTCTGTCTTCTGCAATGGCTTTCTTCAAAGTTTCACCTCTGAGGGAAAAGTTCTCATCCACAGGCAGAAATCTTATCTTCACGAGAGAAATCAAGCCAGCCTTTTCTACAGAGGAATGTGCCTTTAAAATAAGAAAAACAGTAAGAACTCAAGCTCTGAGGCTGAACAGCTGTGGTTAGTTATGGCTTTATGAAAGACAGTGGTGGCAAGAAATACAGAGATAACGACCTTATTGTAATCCACATTAATACAAGTCTGAAAGCATCTTCTTTGTGAGTAACTGTAAGAAATAATGTAATACTGTAATTCCAAAGAATGCTTCATTTATTTGGGTACTGGTTTCTAAAATATAATAACAGGCATCCTCATCTTGTGTTTGGAGGGCCATTTATCAAAACTCAGCTCTTAAAGGAGCCTCTAGAAATGAACCAACCTCAGTTTATTCCATCCTCCCTGCCATAAGAAGATAAATCCCCCGAAGTGTGCTTACTTCTGGATAGAGCAAAACAGCTACAAGAAAAAGCCCTTTTAGTTACACTAAGAGGGAATCGGCATGAGTGTCCCAGGGGAATATAATTGTTCAGTTCAGGACGCCAAGGACATGAGAGGTTTGCTGGCAGAGGCCAACAGTGGAGCCCACAACCAGGAGCAGCATTTAGGTAACAATGCCTTGAGCGTGCCTGTCTCTGAGGGGAAGGAGGCCGGGAAGAAACACGAGCTGAAGCAGCATGAGATCAGCACCTAGTTCCTGGAGTAAAGCTTTGTGAAAAACAGGAAGGAAGTGCAGAAATGAGTCATGTGAAACAAACCCTTGGGGACTTCCAAGACCCGAAAAACCTCGCCTCACACTGATTTAGCTTCCCCATCTGCAGAAAGCAGCAGTAGAGGACCTGGTTCATGCTTGTAAGGCTTTCCTGTGTTTTTGTACAGAAATGTGACTTCACATGGTGGAGGCTGAGTGAGACAACAGAAGCAATTTGTTTTCCTTGTAATCGTAAGAACCTACTTGATCAGATGCATAAGCGATGAGGCGAGAATTGAGCGAGGACTCATCAGTGTCTGGCTCGGAAACCTTCATCTCCAGAATTTTGTTCTTCCTTGCTGCCAGCAGTGCAACCAAGGTTGATTCGCTCACAGTGCTCTGCAAAGACATTGCTCATTTACTGCAATTGCTACTTCATTGCTGTTTTGCCAGGGATCTGCTGAAATCAGTGAAGTGCCCAGCTGCCCACCGGCTCTTTTATTCCTGCTCCTGCTTTTCTCTGACGCAGAGGAGAGTCATTAGCTGATGAGCAGCTCTCTGGGCCAGCAACATGAAACAAAGCCTTTTAACTGCTGTATATTTTAACGTGCAGCACCAAGTTCTGGGGAATAAATAAACCACATTTTCCTTTTGTTCTACAGATAAAACAATTTCCCATAAAATTACAAACATGAGCAAAGCCCCTTATGATAACAAAGACGCAGCACTGATTCCAGGGAACTCTTGCTCAGGCCTTCCAGAAGGCGGTAAAGGTTCAGGCCTTGATCTTGCACCTCTCAGAGACAAAAAGTAGACAAGAGAAAAAGGAAAATAATTTCTTGTGTGGGTAAGAACTGTGGCAGAAGGACATTGACAAGGATTCCTTCTCAAATTATCTAAGAATCACTTGAGTGCAAAATCTGGCAATATGATTGGAGAAATGAAATCTGACTTTCATTTCCCTTGCAAAGACAACAAGAATACCTGCTGTTTGTCCATAACACAGCACTAAAAGCAATAGCAGTTTCTATTCTATAATTTTCTACATTTAATATAACATTTGGGAAAATAATGCCAAATTGGGATTCAGACCCATGCAGAAAATTTTGTTGGTTTTTCCTCTAGCAAAACTATCACTCAGAGAGAAATTCACTTGAAAACAAAATGTTGATGAGGCCACATCTAATCTCCCCTACCTGTAATACTCCTCCACCCACACTGTTGGGATGGTGGTGCAGGAATTTATCTGGAAGGCCCAGCATTTTAGCCAACCAATCCATCACATTCATTTCCAGTTCTGTACAGGCTGGGCTGGAGGCCTAGAAAAAATTTTAAAAGGAGAATTAGGCTGTAATTCACCCTGGGCGCTGATCCCTCGTCCAACTGAGAACTAAGAGAGGCATTGAGCTAATCTGATACAGCTACATGGAGACCACACCCATCAATTTCTTACAGGTTTGTGAGCTTCTGCTTTCCTACACAGAGACACACATCTAAAAATCTGGACAACTTTGCCACTGGGGAAAACACTGGCTTCAGAAGCTGCTGCGGTGTGCAGAGTCATAACCAAGTAAGGCTGCATAGCTGCTGCAGGAGGATACAAAATATGCAGATATTCTGGGCCAGGCCACCAAACAATTGCTTTCAGAAGAGGAAAAATAGGAAACGGGTTCTCTCAAAGGAGAAGGAATGGAGCCCAATCCAGCCTGCAGTCATAGATGGTGGCTGCTCTATTGCCTGCCCTGCTTGTGTAACAGTCTTGGCACTGAGACTAGATGACAAGGAACAGTGCTCACAGTGGGATATGCAAAGAATTTGAAAACAGACATTTCTAGTATATTTTCTTCATTCACCTCTTACTACTAGGTAATGTTTGTTCTTACATATTCTTTTGGGGTTTTTTTCAAAGTGACAATTTTCATTTATGCAAACAACATACAGTTGGTTAAAACAAACAATTATACTTACTCAGAGAACAAGAAAGAGTGACTATGACCTGATCTAGCATATTACACCCAGGAGAAGAATGTCTAAAAAAGCCCCAAAAAATTTACCCATGTGAATCCCAAGCAGTTAATTGCATCAGCCAGCATATCTCCAAGGAGTGAAGGCCAGGAAGTTAGAGCTGGAAAGTAGGCATGCATGTGTGGACTTTGCCAATGGACTACCTAGAACAGAATTACGTAGAAGTTAAGTTTGAAAATGTCACAAAACTCTGCATGAGATGTAGTGGTTTAGTATCTGTTTGAAGTGAGGGAAAAGGATTACAGCAACATAATATGTGCAACTATACATCAGCCAGCAGAAAGCTGCAGAGATATCAACAGGAGAGCAGCACTAGCAGATGATAACACTGTGTCATTAACAGATAAATCGCAAATAACAGCAAAAGCATTTATCTGAATTAAACAGGCAAAGATTCTGAACAGGAAAGAATGTTGTGCCACGTTTGAAAGACCAGAGTCAGAAAGATTTATCAAAATGTTTATCTTTATAACGGGAATCCTTGCAACACAGTTGTTCATTTTGTCAAATAACAGCTTGCCTTTAGCTATGCACAGCAATTTACAACTATATAGACCCTTCTATACACCTGAAGGAGCTTGTGTGTGGGACACCAGCATAAGTCCATGTAATCTGATTGCCTCTCCTACATCAGATCAAGTTTCTGCAAACATCTACAGAAAAATTTGAGAACACCCTTTGAAAAGCTTCTTACATAAAACATGTAATTTAGTAATACGAACTCCCTTAGCAGAATCTGCAGTATTTATGTACAAGAGGAAGTAGATCTTTACATTCAAAGTGCAGGAGACAGGTCTGGTATGTACGTGAAGTTGGGCAAGAGTTGTTTCAGCTTGCTTCCACATCTCTGAAATTGAAATTATACGGTTCAGCAGGTAGAGACATTGTGGACCTAATGATTTTCTGACACACTGAAGAAATTGTTTGTGAATTCGTTTTCCTATAAGCAGATATGAGTTATATACAAAGGACTTTAAAAATATATTCACAATCTAACCCCTAAAATTATAGTTAGGAACACAACTGTGGACATAACATCTACAAGACTTATTCTACATTTTCAGGGTACTTTACTTATTTAGAAGAATGTTCTGCAGAACCTGTGCATTCCCAGGATTAAGTGTTCACCCCAGGTAGTAATGGCTTTTTCCTGTCACGATTATACTTTATTTCTTACCCCTGGCATAATAATCTTCTCTATATCTCCAAAGATGCTGTCCCAGCTGTCTGGGTCCATTGGGGCAGAATCCGGCAGCTGGGCTCTCATGTAACCTGGCTGCACATCAGGAGTCACCCGTCTCTCTCTCACATTGCTCAGGTACTGGCAAATGTAATCCACCATCTCTTTCCCTGCAAGAGGCAAACCAGTGTTTTCAGTTTCAATTAGGGAAAAACTACTGGAACTAGCAGTACCAGCACTCCACACAATCTGTCCTTAGCCCTGGACAAGGATTCCTTTAGTATTGGAATACTGCTCCCAGCTCTTCCCTGCTACACCCTGCTTGTCCCATCTAATAATGTTTCTAAAGCAGGCTCCCAGGGGTTTTTTCAGTGTCATCATTGAATAGTTCAAATGGACCTTTAAAACACAATCATGGTATAAGTACAGTTTGTTCAGTTACTGAAAGGTTAGATTTTCTTGCCTACAAATTAACTGAAACTGCATTTCACAGGAATTAAATTTTCATAATGTCCTACACTTCCTTGTCATTATAGCACACCCCCTTTTGCATCCTCTGAAATCAGCTGCATAGCTCCACACCTTTTCCCCTTTTCACCTCTTTTTAAGGCAATCTCCTCCAGCCCTGGAACCAAAGTTGGCTCTCCATCTGCAGAACTGCCCAAGTATCACTGCAGTCTCAGGGTGTCAGCCAGGGAAGAGCCACTGTGCATACCCCCTTAGCACAAGTTTATCCAGAATTACAGTTTTGCAGCTTTGCCACAGCATCTTAGATATAAGACCAAAGAGGGTAAGTTACCACAGACTCTAAATCCATTAATTTAAACTCAACCCTGGGACACGTTTTTTCCTCAGCCTCAGCAGATCCAAGTCTCAAGGACAAGTGCACAAATAAAGAGTGCATAGCCCATCCTAATTTTGGGTACCACTCACAGCCCTACAACCGCTGATCTCCATGAGCAAATGTTACCTGCTTGCAAGAGCCAAGGATCACTCACCCCTCTGTCTGTACTCCTCAGGCTCCATCCTGATTCCTTAGAAATGCACCTCTTCAAACCTGGGCCACAACCTTTTGGGAGCTGTGGTCAGTTGGGTCTGGTGCCCTGCCAGCTGCTTCCCCCTTTATAGGTCCCTTTATCTCTCAGACTCACGCATTCTGGAAAAGGTTTAACAGGCAGGTTATTGGTGAGTGTTTATCTAACTCCTCCCAATTGAGGGTTTTTACAATCTCTCATGTTCTCATCTGTGCTCTTTTGATGTGTAAGATAGTGTATCACTAAGAGGAGCTGCCTCTGCACTTTCCCATTTTCAATCAATCTTTCAGAAGTCTCCCAGTAATCCATGCCTTGAATATAAGGCACATTACATGAGACTTGTGGGAGAGAAAAAGCTCAAGAGCTTTCAAAGCCAAATAAAAGCTAGTAGATGTTATGCCAGCACACCCAGCTACTGTGCTAGCAGCAGCCATTAAAACAAGGTACCAGCACAGAACAAACTTGACACAGCAGACAGGGACTTTTCCTAAGAACTGTTTAGTGAACTCTTTTTTTCCCAAGAAAAGAGTATACCCACATCCCCACAAGTCTTCAGCCCCTATGCTGTCAGTCCCATGCTGCTAGAAGGAAAGGCTTTACAGTTCTTGCCAGTTCCAGAATTACAATATGAAGCAGCAATGATCCTCTTTGTGGATTTCCTGCCCTTTGGATCAGAGCAGGTTACATTAAGCAAGGTGATGTTCCTCCATGGGTATCACCCTAGAGCACTGAGCTGGGAAAATGCATCTTTTCCTCTCCCTCTGCTTGCTTTTCTCCCATATGATATGCATAAGCACTGGGATTTACTCTCGTCTCTCCAGAGTTCCTCTAAGTCCTCCACCTTGATTGTTCTCACTTTGAAACAACAGCCTTATAGACTGCTTCTTGTTCCAGTTTTAGGACCTGAAAACACATCCTGACCACTCTCTGGCAGCACAGTCTTTGACACTACTCAATGCTGAATCCTTAACATCTTCACTTGCTCTACACTGCACCAGGCAGCCCTGGGAAAAAAAGAGAGGTAGGACTTGTGGACTAAGCACCAGAAAGAGAAATTATTTCCCATACAATATATTCTTTTGCCATACCCTAGGTTCCTGCTTAGGCCTGGCCCTGCTGGAGACAGGATGCCAGGCTAGGCAGTCCCTCTGTCTGATAACCTGACAGCAGTTTCACTGTTCTCACACGGGAGAGAACTGGCTGCCGGAGCAGCTTTGATTCTCTGCCCCACGTTCTCTAATGCAGCACAAACACTTGCATAGTTCTAGAAAGTTTTTATGTTGTTCTCACAGCACACTGGCTACAGAACAGCGTGAAACCTTTCCTAGTTTCTGCTGCAATTAGATAGTTGAGAAGAACTGTTTTACAGATATGAGAGATGCTCTGACACACACACACATCAGATTAGTGTACTGAAATAAAAAACCCCAAATTGATAAAAAGGCATTGAGAGAAGTGCAAAAAACCTACTATATGCATATTCATCTGTTATATCTCATATTGCTCTGGAAACATTAAGAAAAAAGCAATGAGCTGCCCACACACTTAATAGGAATTTATGAACATCTCTTGGCTGTACTGTAAATGATCCCATAAAGGGGAACAAGGTAAGAAGGGACAGGCATCAAGCACAGGACCAACTCAAAAAGAGCCCAAAGTTCTCAAAACCTGTGATTTTAGCTCATTACAAGTGATTAATACACTAATATATATGGACATCTGTTCAAAGAAACAGATGGTAGCTAATTACATTTCTGTTTTTAATTCGGAACAGCAAATAAGCAACAGTATTTTTAACGATGTTTTCAGAGCTCAACTATACAATAAATATTCCATGTAACATATACCCTACACTTCAGCTCAAAGGTGACAGTTTCATCGGGTTGGTCTCTTGTTCTGTGCAGAAGAGAACAAACAGCAGGTCCTGTTTGGAGCTAAAATAAAATAGATGAATAATGGATTACAGGTAGAGTAAATATTGCTGGTGATAAATAAGGTTTTGTTACAGCTACGCTGCACTCAGAAGGGTTTTGTTATGGACAAGGAGGAATAGAATATTTGCTCACAGGAAACAGAATGAATAGAAAAGGTTCATTTCATTGTTTGCTACCAACATGTGCCGTCACAGCCGTGGGAAACTCTCCACTTGGATGTGAACGTTACCACTATCACCACTCAGACCAACCCTGCCACTCTTATCGTTACTCAGACATCACGGAGATTACACGGTTGTTAAGTTTGTGGGATGTGAGGACACAAACATTATTTTGATCACAGAATAATTCACTGGAGTAATGCCTAAGCACATTTCCCTTGACTAACTGGTTCCTCAATCTGCTAGTGACATAATGGATAGTTCTTGAAAAAATCCCTAAAACAGAGCGACTTCCAGTTAACCACTGCACAAGGTTTGCTTCAAGTCCTAGTTCCAGCATGATGATATCCCTGAAAACAGTTCTTCTAAAACCCACCACCAAAGATTTGTCATTTTTATCTTTTGATTATTTTTACACCGAATTTGCCGATCAAAATCAAACTTACCAAATATATAATGATACAAAAATATTTAGAATTTTTCCTAACTGCCAAATCTATAAACTCAGGTCAAATTTTGACCTGTTTGACAAAGTTTTGTACAGTACAATCCAATTCTTTCCCCATTCCTCCCTTCTACCATTTAAAGCCAAAACTGTCTTTTCATGTCTTTCCAGATGCCCAACACAGAACAGCTTTGACCTACTCATTCACACACAAACCAATTGAATTGATTCTACACTATATATATGTGGAAAAGATATTTAATTGTAAAATAGAAAAAGTAGGCCAGAGTACAGTTTTAAGGGTAATTCTTCCGTGTACAGTATAGATAAACCAGACTTTTTGCTTAAGTTTATATAAACAATTCCATAAAAGCAGTGAACATGGAACAACAAAGCAAAGCACAAAGAGTTTTATCTTACAAAAAACGGATCTGCACAGTAGTTCAAAATTTAATGTAACACAGCACTGAACAATCTTAAGGTAGCTCAGTCTAAGCACAGGACTAGAAGCCAGGAACTCCTGAGATCCATTCCCAGGTGACCACAGGTTCACGTGGTGTTAAGCCAGCCATTGAACACTCCCTCGTGTTGCACTTATACCAGTTATAGAATTGAGACAATAACACTCACTTACCTGCCTCAGGCAGTGCAGTAAGGGTTCTTTAAAAGATTTTACAATGCTCTGAAGATGTAACGTGCCATATAAATTTTAAGCATAATAGATCACTGCACAGACACACAAACACAGTATCACAGTGAGGAACAATGATGCTGGGTAGGAAGAGCATCACTACAACATAAAAAAATTACTTGTCCAATTGCGTAATTAAAATGCAAAAGTCCGTTAAAAAAAAAGTATCACTGAAGTAATTTCAAGGCTATTGGGAAAGAGAGATCAACAGGGATATTCTAAAATAGCTACTGTTTGTGTTCCAGTGGAGCCGTTCTTTTCCATTCATTACTGAACTTTACAATGTTTGTACAGGAAAATTGTGAGACACACGAAGTAAAGTTTCAACGCCTCCACTACCAAATTTTGCCTCTTAATATGTAAATTATGATACTTTTTTTGTTCTTCTTAATTACAAATTACATTCTTCCAAGAAAGATACCATCCACAATAAAACTGGCTGCTAGCTTACTTCAAATGACCTATAGGCTAAACATTTTTCTCATAATTTTTCTCATCTTTGCTGAAAAATACCTATGCAAGATGTACGTGTAGAAATTATAAAAACATGCAGCATATGTACAAACTGAAAAGTTTAAAAAATATTAGCTTCATATACATGTAAATCTACTTGGATATATCTGAAATTAAATATAAAAATTTCACCACCTAAAATAAAAAAAAAAACCAAAAATGGTTTTCAGAGAATCTGAGACAACTACTTAAAGCTGTACAAAGATTTCCACCTGGAAATGTCTTATTCAGAGTTGTTGTTTGAGTTGTTATTGTGTAGAAATAACTGTTAATTAATTTTGTCACACAATCAAATTCCAAATTGTCAGCTTAAATCAACATCACCCTTAAAACTGTTCTGTTTTTCAGAAGTTAGATTCATACTAAAATCAAAAATTTCACAAAAACATTGGCTTTTCATGTTTCTGGATCCCTTCAAAAAGATTTATCAACTCATTTTGAAACTGTAAAAAAACCAACTATTTACAGTATTTCATTTTAAATACTTTTCACAATTTCTAAATTCAGAGTTTTTATGTTACAAGAAATTAATCAGAGCTCACGGCTTAAGTCCAGTTATCAACTTGTAGCATCTTCTCTATCATGAAATCCCATGGCTGTACCTATATAGCGTACAGTTCAAGATTGTACTGCAGGTTTTTGAAAGTAACAGGCTTTGCAGTGTGTTCATTTTTTATTAAACAGCTTCTTTATTAGTCTGGAGGCGGTTCATTGCCTCTAACTTCTGCCGATAGGCCTCTGCTTCTTGTTCCTTCTTTAGAAGCTGCTGACGGTATTTTTGTGCTTCTCTGTTTGCCTCATCCAGCTGTTTCTGAAGAGTTTCTCTTTCCTATTAGAAACACAACCAGCAATATTTTGTCAAATAAGTATCAAATACAAGTTAAAATGGCAAATACTTTTCCTTTACATGCAGTTCAAGTGTTAGGGTATGGTGTAGTAACTGTTCAGTTCTTACTCGGGCAAAGCTGTATGAATGCTGCTGTGCAAATCAGACCCCAATTATCACAGCAGCCAGCTCCCCACACAGGGCTGGAAGTGTGGAGACAGTAAACCCGAGTCTATTGAGCTGCAAAGGTACCACGCGAGTCTTCATCAAAAAAGAGCTAAATAAGAGAAGTGGAAGCATGGTGATTAAGTACTAACAGAATATACTACCATTTCTCCAGTGATTCAATTCCTGTTGTTACTTTTTAAAATCGGAATCTAATCTAACAGTCTTGTCCTTTGCTGTTGCATTTCTAATCAAACAGTAAAAATGACAAACTGTTACCTATCAGCCATGTGCACTGGAGAGTGTCAGCTGCCCACTGACCAAAGCACAGACCTGTTTCTGAACAGTGATTGATACTCTGCAATCCAGAGGTCTAATTACATCCCCAAGGACACCATACCTTTATGAATTAACAGGCAATTAGCCAGATAAGCTTTTTTCCTTTTAAAAGCAGCAAGTAAAGAAATCCTTAGTAACTGCAGAAATCCTGCATGCAAGTTTGTTGGGGATGGTTATAAAATGGTTTCCAAGCAAAATAATAGGGGGAATGCCACTTCCTCTGAAGCTGCCTTAGGAACTAAGGAGAATGTATTTCCATCTCCAGTGATGCAGGTACTGTAATTTTGTCTGATGTTGCTCTGAGCCCAAGTGAAAAAGCAATTTGCTTGGGAAATAGTTTTGATCAAATATTCAATCAAATACCATTTCATTAAAGTGCACCATACTTTTATGAGTGAGGTAGTACTGGATTTAAAATCAGTCTTTCCACTGTAATTGTTACATAGGAACAGGAAGGAAGGTTGCCAGAGAAACAAGCCATCTCTCAGAAAAACAAAAAACTTATCAAAAAATGGAGGTCCAGTGAAAACAAGTTGTCTTTTCACCATATTCCCATCCCAGCAGTTCAGTATCACATTCCCATTTAATACCTCTAAGAGTTGTTGAAAGCTTCAGCCCCCCACACTCCCATAAGAGCATCCCTATTCTTCACCTCTGATGCACTCACATATTTTCATGGTCAGAAAAACACAAAATACTCTGCCTCCCTTCTATTTGCTACTGTTCTCAGTACTTGTCACAGTCACATTTAGCAGTCACATGTCAGCTGAATGTGCTGAAATACAATGACAGAGGTGGTCAAATCATTGCTAACAGTAGCACCTGTACAGCAAACACAACAGGTGAAGGAGATGTTATTAACAGGTTATAAAGAGACTAGCTAGAACACAGAACAAACTCCAGTAAGTGCAATTTGATTTCCCAAGGGGCTTTAAGAGCTGAAGGCAGCAGGCTAGGGTTTGCTTCATTCAGAGCATATGCCAATAAAATGAGAGCTCATCTGATTTTGCTTACTTATTTGAAAACGAAGTTCAGCTTCCACCTCTGAAAATTTGGATTCTTGCTTTTAAGGCAACTTTATGAATGGTCAACCCACGCAGCAACTAGTCCAACAGATGCCAAATGAACAGCAGAGCCTACACCTCAGAGGATCTGAAACACACCAATGATCCTCCAGCACCAGCCCAGCCAAAACATACTGCTATTTCCAAAAGTTCTCTCCGTAGTATGAGGGGACCAACAGCTTATGTAAAACAGCCTCATGAATTAGAGTGTTGGTGAACAGAGCTACAAGACAATTCCCAGGGAATTAGTCGAAACAGTTGATCCTTCCACATGTGGAAAGCAGCCTTTCCTTTTTGAGGGTTGGGATATACTGAGCTGGGCATTATCTATCCCATGAATTAGTCTCATAAAAACCTCTATCCTATGAATTAGTCTCATAAAAACCATCAAAAACCTAATACTGGCAAGAAGCAAAGCTGCTCTATCTGCTGGCCTGCAGAGAAGTAAGAACCACTGGTAGTTCACTGGCCCCAGAAGTCCTGTGGTGCATTACAAACAGCAAGGGGCTATCACTGCTATGGAATGTGTGCAAACATTTGGGGACAGAATTGCTACCGTGGAGTGTGTGCACACCGCAAACATTTGGGGATGGAATCACTACTGTGGAGTGGGGGCACACCACAAACATTTGGGGATGGAATCACTACCATGGAGTGTGTGCACACCGCAAACATTTGGAGGTGGGGAGGTTCTCAGACCACATCTTCAGAGTATTTCCCACAGAAGAGAGAACTAGAGCTGTGTACCCAAAAGTAGTACAGCACATTAAGAAAAAAAGAAAAAAACCCAAGTCTCCGTGGCGTGGCCAGAAGATAAAACCAGTATCTACTAGACAGACTACCAATTCAAAGCATGTAGATTAGTCCAGCAGCTAACAGGTGTAGTTTTTAGGCTGTCACAGTCCCAACAAACAGAATGACTTAAGGAACTGAAGCCAACCAGTCTGTGTGACTAGGCAGTGAAAAGAACCCAGTGCTTCTGGAGGAGCAACACACATCTACTGTGGACTCAACAGTCAAAATTCATTCCCTAACTTTGACATCTACAATAGGGAGGACTGTACCTGATCTACCAATTTCATCAAACCCAGAAAGTGTTCGTGGGACGTTTGTTAGAACACAGCCGGAAGTGTTCTAAACATCTGGAGTCCTTTTGTACCACCTACCCAGGCAAAAATCGAATTAGAGGATTCTCAGTGCTCTAAAGAAATCTTCCATTTTACCAGGGAATTTTCTTCATTCCATATAAGTTTTCTTAACAGTCTAACCATTGACAATAGGAACACCTGTAACTAAAATAACCAACCACTCTTTTAAACAATACAAAGACCCAGGATATGAATCCATGAATATAATTAGCTTACAATTATTATTTTTTTTAGTCCATTGGAACGATTGTCCCGGTTCTAATGCGTGTCACCTTTCAAACATGCAACATGGGAAAAACAGTCAAATTAAAGAATGAAAATAAAAATCACTACATGTTAATGAATTATGCCTGAAAATGAAAAACAGAGTATCTGTGTGACAGGGTTTTTTTGCTGCCATCCCATATTTAAAATATGAATCTGCTTAGGAAAACTGCTGTCACTCTTCAAAATGAGCTGAAATGTTTGAACTTAACAGATCTAGAATAGAAAATTTAAAAACACCCCTTCAGCTTTAGTAGTTCCACAGTACTTTCACAGGAAAGTTTGTGACCTCACCCAAATGGGAGGATTTTCAATTTACAAAAACTTTCAAACTACAGTTAACTGTTCACACATTATGAATTTAAAACAGCTGAAAAAAGCATTCAGCCTTGAATCAACTCTTTGTAATAAAATAAAGGAAGGAATTAGCATGAGGCAAAGAAAACAAACAATAAAGGTTTTCTGTATTTCCATATTCTAAAATATTTTTTAAATATTTTAATGAGGGGAGGGGTCCCACTCTCTCAAAATTCAAATATCTACCACTGTCTGTGATGAAGAAATTTGAAGTGAACCAACTTTACGTGCACTTCTTTAACGCCACTGTCCTAAGTAAGGTAGCACCATAACCCTGTGAACCACAACAAGGCCCCTAAAGTCAACTGGCCTTCACACAGAGGCAGAGGTCTGCATGTGCATTTCCAGTTGTACAGGCAAGAAAGTCATCAAAACTTCCACTTGAAAGTAACAGATCAAGTAACTCATCTAAACCAACTTTTTTCAATATCTGAGAAATATGTTTAACATATATAAATGAAACTGGTAATCCCCTTAAAAGAATTATTGGTACTATTATATCAATTATCTGTAATTAGGAACAGGTAAATTTATACCTTAACCAATCTGGATTTTTTTAAAATTCATTTAACAGAATTACTAAAGTACTTAAGGAAATGTAATTTCCTTTACGAATAATTCAGGCAGATTTTTAGAAGTGTGAACAAAAGAAATGCTTTTATTGTAACAGTCATACATTTTAAAAAAAATGCAGCAAGAAAATTTCAACTGTCAGGATAATCTGTAATGACCACAAAGCTGCAAAGGCCAAAAGTACTGGATGCAACAACTTAGGGACACGGAAAGCAAATGATGAGAGGTGGTAATTATTGTTATTAGACATGGATAACATATAGCACATACTGTACAACAGAAAGTATTCAATTAGGCACAATTCGATAGTATGAACAGAAGTTGGAGAATACAACCTTTGATAAATGAAATATCATGGAGTTGACAAAATGAGAACTTACAGTCTAGTCAAAGCAGACAGCAATTTTCATAAATTTTTGACCAAAACTGGTCAGCACAGTTGGAAGTAACAGGAAAAGGAATGAGATGGTTGACCTTTTGTGGCTAGTATAAAAAAAGCTACAATTTTAAACTGAACAGCTACATCCATCTGTCATATAAAAAGGAAAGCGTTCTCAACATTTTTATGTCTTTTGCAGTATAGTTTTATAAAAACCAGATGGTGCAAAGTTGTGTAATAATAAACCGCTTCAGAATTAAAAAAAAAGGCAGGGGATGCCACCCAGATAAAAATTAACAAACACAGAATCTTACTGTTTCACACTTCCATTAGCAGTTATCTAGATACCATGAATGGAAAGGAAACATTGCTAAAAATGATCTCACAATCAGGACAAGCATGTGGCTGTAACAGAAAGTTGAGGGTACAGTGCTCTCATTCACTCCTAGCGGAAGGAGTCAACTCACTCGATAACATATCAGCACCCAGTTTTAAAAACCAGCTAGTGATCTTCAACGAAAAACAAAAAAAGAAATGTTCTCATATACTTAAACAAGTGTCACTTTTACATGCATGACCACAGGATCAAGCAAAGAGCCCTCCTATTTCCTTTTTACAACAACTTTGTAAAAGATGAATTTCAGTTACAGGAGAGACTGAGAAAGTTAAATGTTTCACACACTTCATTCTGTGGTAACACAGAAATTAACCTCCTGAACAACACAAACCACAACCAGATACTCAGTCCTGAACACTGTTTAACACAGATCATGTAATATACTCCTTACTTCTATTTCTGCAGACTCCACACGATTTTCAACAATCTCAATGCACTGTCTCTTCACTGGCGGTTCTTCACTTATCACAGTTTCTTCAGCAATGTCTGTTGCTGGAACTGTTAACACTGAAAATATATTTGTACATGTAAATACATTTTCTTCAAACAATATTTGCACTATATAAAACTCGTATTATTTAAGTAATTTTATTAACAGCAAAAAATGCAGATACCTTTGCTTATGAAAGCACATCTATATAATAAAGTGCACTATAAGCTCAGTGAAAATCTACTAAAAACTTTAGTTGCTTGTATGCTACTAAAGAACTTTAAAATTCCTCATTATCAAGGTCTACAGTAATTAGCTCTGAAGTATCACTGCCATTTTTCACAGAGTAAACAGACATGGCAGAGAATTGCAGCAGAGTTACCAGTCTGTCAATTCTAACTTCTGTAGCAGACCATCTATATAACATTTCTTAAATAAATACTAAATACAAATCTTGCTTTTGTTTTGATTAATACACCTTAAGTAATCTAAAAATCCAGTAGTTATTAGCCATGAGTAAGAAGAGCAGGGTTCTCAGAAAATTCATACTCTGACATCTGACAAATAAACGTGACTGTCACTTCGGTTACTATCTACACCCACTCACTCATAACGATAACCAGGTGTACTAGTTCAGGCAGACTGTGAACCAAATAATTTGCCTCCTGTGTACAACTCTTCGAGCTTCACACTGGGAGTCTTTATGAAGAAACCAGAGAAGGAATCATTTTTATCTAAATAGCGGCAGAGCATCTTTAAAAGAAACCACCCTAAGCATACACATCACAAAATAAGACTTATGACAATAGCAGCTCCTACGAAGTACATATGGCCCAAAAAAATAGTTGTGTCACTCTGGCTTCACTGGTTCTGTCAGTGCTGCTCTAAAACTTCAGGCACGTAAGACCTGACATTTGTTCTGTGAAGTACACACTCCATGGGACTTGCACAGATTGCTTCATGCATCAGATTTCTAAATCCAAGCCTCACCTCCTCACAGTACTTCCAGCAAGGCAACAGTGTAAGAATTAGAAGGCCGCTTTTGTTTTACTTCACCTTCTAGTTTTTGTAACAAGTTTGCAAAAATCAAACTTACTGAAGGCAAAGCAAGTAGTTATCACTTTTCTCTTAAATGTCCCATTTCTCCTCCATACAGTTTAGTAACTCTTCCATTCTCTCTCCTAAAGCAGAGGCTCAGCTGACATGTGTTAACCCACGGAACTGCAGTGACTCCTGTCTGAGCCTTCTCTAGTGTAAGAATTCATAGATGTACACAGAATTGTCCGAGCTATTTGCACCTATCGAGTCATTATTATTACTGTAACTAAAACAGTTCCTCAAGCTGGAATCATACAGGTGTGCACTCACCTTGCTGCCCATCTGGCATGGTCACAATGATGGGTTGCCCTATCCCACTGGTTGGAATGGAATGCAGGTTACCCAGCTGAATGCCGTCCGTAACTATAGTAATAACTTGCTGACCTCCAGAACTGACCACTTGCTGAATGGCCCCATCCACAGATTCTGCAGTCACAACTTCTTCTGTGGCCACAACTATCAACACATTAGTAAAGCAATTAAGTCAATTTATAAATGAGGCTTTTATGATTTCAAATACATTTTGGTACAGCTGAGAAATGACTTTCAAAACTTGACCCCCCCGATGAATACTTTGCTGTATATTATATTTTAAATAGAGTCTTTCATCAACATAAAGCACTCGCATTTTTGACACAGACACGCAACACCATCCTTGCTCAATATAATAGTATTGATATATACCACTCAAAATTGATGTTTTGGGTTCAGTGTCAACAGCAATTAATTCAGCAAGAACAGGAGCTGCTTTTAACACAAATAACTTTTACATTGTATGCAAGCTGGACTAAATTACACTAACTCCGGAAAAAAAAAATTTAAATTTGAAATACTACCTTGAAACTACTTCTCAACCAATGCCTTGCCAGCTGTACCTCAGGACCCAGCCAGATTTCTCTACTTAACATAATGGTCTTCAAGATGGTAACAGACTAAAGGACCCGTAGAGAATCTTAAAAGTTTTGTCTGTACTACATGGGTACTTCAAACACAACAACTTTATTTCTTATATAAAGTATGAGACAAGACTAAAGGGAAAGTTCTGCAGAGCTGACATTTTTACACCTTTGAAGAAGATAAAGCTTAAGAAGTAAAACAAATGTATGTATATAATTTTATAGGTAAAAGTGAAAAATTCCAGCTCAACTATCCATTTCAAATTCTTGATTCAATAATGAGTATAAAGCAGTGAACTCTCACAGTTCTATATTACTTCTACAAAAGAAGGTAAGGTAAGAAAAGCCTGCATTCAGAACTACAACACATATCCCAGCTTGCACTAGATGCTGCAAATGTGGTCTTGTGCTACCATCCTTACTTTTTTAAAACAACAAGATGCTGAGACAAAGAGCAAGATCACTGGTAGCACAATCAAGGAAATTCAAGAACAGTAGCTCTGTATTTTATTTTCAATTTGTCAGGGTAAAAGCAAAGCCTTTGATTTAAATAACAGACATTAGAATGCTCTCTATCTACAGAGATGAAATTAAAACCCTATAGACTGTGTTGTGATGTTCAAGATGACAGAAGGTAGATAAAACTCTGAAGCTTTCATCTTTTAAGTTAATTACAATATAACATACACAGAAAAATCACTCTGTAGTTGAAATAATGACTGCAGACATTGTCTTCTGAAGATGTGTATGTTTAGATTACTGTCCTGTAACACTGCTTAAATATTCACAGAGTGTTTATTCAGGTAACCAAAACAGCAACTCCCACATGAATAAGTGGTGTTGTATTGAACTTGATTTGGCTTCCAAATACAGGTCAGCAGCAAGAAAGACCACGGTCACAAAAAAGTCCAAATTGCAGGTGCCAGTACTAGGTGCTGTGGCAAACAGCTCTGATCTTTCAGTGTCAAATTCAGTGCTGGGGTTTAGTTCTGGAAGGAAACATTGTTAGAACTTCTTCAAACCTTGAAAGAAAAGGGGAGATTTTGTCTAAAAAGAAGCTACTCCATATAAAAGAAAAATAGCCCCATAAATATGGTCATTATTCCTTCCTTGTTCCCCTTCTGTACCTATACCATAGAATCATTATTTACCATACTACTTCATGTGCTGAAGGAAACTTGAAGTTATGTCCTTTTAATTTACTAAATTAATTTAAATTACTTAGCTTTCTAACCTGGTGTTTCCGAAGAATTAGACAGTGGAGCTGATGCTTCTGCTAAAGCTGCCAATGTAGCTAATACTGATGTGGATGAATTTCCAAACTGTACAGCAGACACTCCTGTTTCATCTAGAAGGATGAAAAAAAAAATTAGCTGATAAATTTAAAACCAGCAAAGTCCCTTTTTCTATTTTTATTGCACTGAAACTTCTACTGCACACCCTATTTTCAGCAGCATTCTGCTGAGCCGAAGTGCTATTCTGAAGTGAAGTTTGTTAAGCAAATAGAACTTCTGATAATTTATCCCTGTGAAGATTGTTGTTTTAGGTATGTAGGTATTTACAACACACAAAAAACACTGACGAGGAATATGGTAACTATTCTTACCACTGTTTTTCCTCAAACCTTTTCACTAAATGGTGAAAATCAATTCAAGTGTAAAATCCCAGTAGTTATCCTATAGGCATCTAAATACCTGTTCCATTGGATGTATTTGCAGAAGATACCAGACCTGTTAGGTTCACCACCCCTCCAGGCCCGATGATGAACTGCGGCGTTGCTGCGTGTATCGTCACAGTGTCCGGACTCTCGGGATTCGTATTGATTTGGTTCTGCATTGCAATCTGGGAGACAGAGGTAACAACATCATTCCCACTGCAGTTATAAAGAAGTTGCTGACCTTGTGTAAGAGCTAGAATTATTGCACACTGCACACAGACTGGGAGGGTCTCCCTCATCATACTCATGCAATACACATACATCGCGTCCTATCTCCAAGTTCGTAAGAAACATTTTTTTTTTTTTTTGGTTGAAATCTAAAGACAGAGAGTCTGCTGGAGTGAAAGAGTTTAACAACACACCACTACTTCTTCCTACCATTTATTGTAAACAAAGAGGACAAGGCCCTTCTGCAGATACGCAAGCTCACATATCTAAAACAGAAGTCTGAAGAACCAAGACTGGTGGGGCAGAGACGTGTCATGAAAAGCTTAGCAATTGCCGTGAAATGTACGTGGCAGTCTTTTTGTCTTTCTATGAATTAACTTTTATTTACTATATCCTTTCTGCAATCAGGAGGAAGCTAGAGGAACAGACCAGAAGTTCAGACATTTAAAGACATAGGCAGGCAACAGATTTACACAGTGACATAATGATACTTATCATGTGCTTTGTGTTCTTTTCTCAGTAAGATTTAACACTTAATATGCCTTTAACAACACTATTGAACAGTGATCACACATTTCCATGGAATTATCTATTATAATCCCGATCACAATCGCTTCTCCAACAATTCAATCCTTTTCTAATTCTGGAAAAATTGTCATCTCTTCTCTCCTGTTTGAACTCCAATTGTTCGGAAATTAATACACACATGAAGCTAACTGAACACTAGGGTATAGTCAAAATATATTATCAGAGTAGGGAGTTAATTTTTCACACCTCTATTGTAAAGAGTTCACCTAGCTCTGTGTATTACATAAGTCAAATTTAAGAAAATTAGGGATACTTATCCTTGACTTTGTAGGTGATGAAAATGTTCTTTGCCCAAGTTATGTTCACTAACATTAATCCCACTTCCATGTAATGAACTAGGCTGGAGTTTTTCATTATCAATATATGGTGTCACAGCTGCTATATTAAAAGCTTAGTTTACGACATGTGTAATCAAGTACTTTGCTGTAAGTTCCCTTAATATGAGGAATTAAAAGTTACCTGTAATATTTCTGCAATGTCTTCATTTCCATTGTCTACTGCAATATCTAATGCCGTTTTGCAAAATTTACTCTGAGCATGAACATCTGCTCCATACTTTATCAAGAGTTCTACAACTTCTTGGTGGTGATGTTCAGTAGCCCAGTGAAGTGCAGTCATTTTGAGCATGTCCTTCGCATTGACATCAGCACCATGCTACAAACAAGATCATTGCATAAACTATGTCATTAGAAATATCTGAATTAAATAATGATGGTCACAGAATGAAGCCCAAAATTGGTTTTCTCCATCAGGAATGCCTTGTTATCTTACATTTACACATTTATTAAAAGTAATCCAATCTAACTACCAAATGCATTATTTACCTTGAAAGGATTAAAGATTCCCTAAAACACATTTTGCTTCTAAAATCTGTTACTAAACACAGTATCAAATTAGGGAGTATGCTTATTTTGAAACAGCAGTAAATAATTCACCTGAAATAATGATGATTTTAATGCTAAAATAAATTACAGTTCAATTGGAAAACAAAGCTCCCAATGCACGCAGTTTAACTATTCATATAATTTCGGTGCCAGTTTCATGACTAAAAGCAAATTGCAAGTATCTGATCATAACCCCATCATTGCAATAACCCCACTTCAGACTTGTTCCAGCAGTTCTCACCTTAAGTAAGACTTCTACTATGCTGGCATGGCCTTCTGATGCTGCCATATGTAATGGAGTTCTGTCCACTTTGGTTCTGGCATCCCGACTTACACCTGCTCGCAGCAACACTTCCGTGGTGGAGTAGTGTCCGTACTGTGCTGCTAGATGAAGTGGAGATGTTCCCAACTGTAATGGAACACAAAACATGCAGGTCTAACAGATGTGAGTATGAAGCATTTCTTCTTACTCTGAAGCTACCAAACCCAGGTGTCAAGCCATCAGAAGCTGTTGGGGCTTTTACAGAATACGAATGGGGGAGGGAAGTTTGTTGTTGCTTTCTTTTTGCTGTGGTTTTTTTTTTTTAAGTGTAACATTTCAAGGGGCCTAACCCCATTTTTAGCATTGGTCAACAGAGACCTCTGGAAGTCAATTAAGTCCAATCTCCTGCTCAAAACAGAGTTAATTTGAAAGTTAGGTCACTAAGCAGATTAAGGCTCTTAACAGCTTGTAAATGCCCTAGGAATTTTAGGTACCTGATCTCCCTCTACAACCTATTAAAAAATCATCACCTCCAAAAGACAACTCAGTACCCCTGTATCAGGGAACTCTCAGCTGCACACATCAGGTAACTACGACCGTTTTCATAATTCAGACCTCTTACTATACTGAGTGCATAAACAGTAACTAGGAGGATGATTGCTGCTTTTTCCCATTAACCATTCCAAAGTTCATCTTAAAAGTCACCAGAATGAGCTCATTCACAGTCTGTTACTAAAATCAGTAGGAGGTCATATGAAGAAACAGACAATATTAATTTTGAATCAGACATTAGATGATGTGACTGCAGAATTCCAAGAAGAACTGTAATATAAATGCTTAATTGTAATAATACTATTTCTTTCTTTGGGTGAAAAAGGCAAGACAATTTACTTTCCCCACTGCAAATGTTTTCATTACCCAGTCTGTGGTAAAAGGTGCTCCATTTGCCATCAAAATGCGAACTTCATCATCTTGACCTGCTCGTGCAGCTTCTAAAAGTTTCTTTCCCAAATCTACTAGTGACATCTGGTGAAGGACACAAAGGAATATAAAGACAAAATAATAACATTAATACTATTTTAAGTACATACATGTTGCCTTTTTTTTAGTATTGTTTCCGAACTACTCTGAGAAGTTCAAAAACTGGAGTTGGCATTTTAGCCATGAGAACAAGCTTCACTGATTGCAATAAGCAGTTTGATTTTAGAATTACTTTTGCCAGCCAAACAGAACTGATACCGGGGCGAAGATTTCAGTATTACAATACTGTAACCACAGCAGCTGAAAAGTTAAACAAAACTTAAACTGAACTAGATGTACATTTCTTATAGCAGAAGGTGGTTTAAAAGCTCTCACCTGATACTGCAACCTTTGTCCAGCTTTTAAATGGTATTACATCGTGGCTGCTATGTCATACACCCCAAGGCATTACAGACACTTATCCAAAATGCCTACATGTATTTAGGAGGTATGACTATGTAAATGCCCTGAGATAGATACAAAACACTACACCAGATTTCTAACATCTTGTCCATCACTATTTTTGTTCACCTTGAAATATAATTTCTGTATCCCCAGATGCAAAACAACACAATAAACGTATTATTGTACTACATACAACAGATACATGAAACAGAATCTTTGCCTGAAAACAAGTATTACTACCTGCTTTAACTGTCTACAGTTACTAAAAACACGGTAAGTGCAAAGTTTTGAGTCATGACTGAGATACTAGCTGAAAAACCTTCACATCATGATTGGAAAATGTCCCTTTTACACCAAAGTTCCATATAGTATTTGCAATAATACATGTAGACGAATCACACCTATCTGTTAGTGCTGCATCAAAGATTTCCTAGAAACACAACTTTTTAAACTCACCCCATTTCATACTTGCTATTAAATTTGTTTGGTAAAAAAAGTTAGAACAAAACCATAACTTATGCTACTAACCAAAATATACTACTAACATTCTAGTATACCCATAGCTATGTTTTCCACTACCACAATGCTAAAAATGGAATTGCTTTCATCAGTTTAGTTTCCAGTCACAAGTAAAGTTAAGCCTGTATTACTAATAACAGCAGTTGTGAGGCCATGCAGACGATGTCCTACACAAAGTGAAAAGTATATCAGTTCAGGAAAGAAATCCCATTAAATATACAAATCTATCACAAAACCAATATATTTAGAAATTTCTCTGTCCCTGGCTCAACTGACACATTGCTCAATAAACTGAAAGCTATTGACTTTGGAAGAAACTAGAAAGGAGACCAAAATACTGCAAATGCAGTTCTTGACACGTATCGGTAGGGCCATGAACTAGAGCAATTACCTCTTTGTCTACAGAACTGACTGCAGGCAGCAATATCCCCGTCACCAAAATACTCCATTTATGTCCACCCTTCTAGTACACACAGACACACTGACTTGTCTCCAGCCAGAAAAGGGAAGAGAAGCAGGAAGGTGGCAGGACAGGACAAATACTGACAATGGGAAAAGGAAGGAAAAAAGGAGCACAGTCAGATGCAGAGGAAGGGACAACTGCTGTCTCTCTTCCATAAAGAAAAAGAACAAAAGAGAAAATCTAGGAAAGATCCTAAGGAATGGAATAAGAGAAAATCTGTCATTCCTGTTACAGAGAGACACTAAAAGTAACAATATAAAACATAAGACAAGAGATGGCATTTGGCAAGTGCAGCAGTGAAATGAAGGAACAGAGCACTCCCTTTATATGGCTTTTTTTTCCCCAGTGGGGATTGCAAGTTAAGGAGGAAAAGTATGCACACGGACACACATCCTTTTTCTGCTGGTCTAATACCACCACCCTAAGACCCTCAGAAGCAGAGGAAAGCTGGAACTTAATTCAAAATGCTGAAGTTAGGAACTAGCTCAGAAAGACAACTATCCATTTTCTTTGTATTTATTTTTTTTTTAAACAGCAGTAGAGCAAAGGAACTAATAAAATCCCATTTTGTAATTGCAGAATAATTAAGTTTGAAGCGGACCTCTCAAGGTCATCTAGTTCAATATCCCAGTCAGAGCTGGTCCAGGGCTCAGTCCTGTTGAGTTTTGAATGCTTCTCTATGGATGAACATCCCATCACTTCTTTAGGCTCATTCCAGTGTCCAACCACCCTCATGAAAGAGCTGCCTTTGATGTGTACTCATTTTCCTCCACTAACCAAAAAGACACTCACGATAACAAGCTTGTATTTGATGTCTGTTAAACAGGTGAATAGGTGAATTAAATTCGTCTGTACATTTAACAGCCTATTCAGAACCCACTGACCACATCTATACACCATTGAAATGAACTGCAAAGTTGTTATGAAAACCCTATGCAGCAGAAGTCAAGCCACACCCCCCAAAAAAATCAGTTATGATGGCCTCAAAATACCAGTCTCACTTCCAAGAGGTGTTAGGGACACACTTTAGATCAACACATTTTCAGAGCTGCCCTGAACAATTACTGTGGAGCACAGTCAGTGAAAGCACACCAGTTCTCTTCACAATGCAAAACTGAACAGCTTTATACTACACTTGATAAAAAAATGTTCTAATCAAGGAAAAAACCTTTCATTACTGGATACATTAACCAACATTCTCTCAGTTGATATAAAGTGTTTGTAGTTTAAACAAGCACAAAGCATCACACAAGTTGGTATACACCTCAAAATGTAGAATTTTAACTTCAGTTAAATGAGAAATGAATTAAGTTTCAGTTCTCATGGGGTACTTGGAAGCATGCTTGGGCCATCTAGTGGAAAAAAGAAAAAAGCCCAGCAAAATTACACTGTTCAACTAAAATAATAAAAATCCCACTATACGTCACTAATGCACTACCAGCAGCAAACGAAGAGGCCTTTCCAACAAAACTCATGCACATTTAGTCACTTTTAACCAATGAATACTAGCACTCACAAAATTTCTCAGTAGTCAACCCAAAGCTGATTTCCACCTGGCAGCCCATTCCAAGTACTGTAAGAAACCCCTGAGTAACAACATGCCCAACTTCCCCTATACTCCTCCATAGCACTGGGACATAGCAAGAAGGGTCTGCAGTGTCACAGTCTCCCATTCCAGAAAACCTTTTCAGCTGCTCTCTCAAGATCACCCAGTAACGCTACAATAGTGCAGTGATACTATCACAAGCAAGGTTCTCTATATGTAATACAATAATACATTTAAAATTGAAATGAGATTGCTATTTCAAAGAGCACTCTGCTGCTACTCCACAGTGTTAAAATCAACTCTGCTGAACTGTTAGAGGGTTCTCTTCACTAACTGTGTCATTTCCATCAAGCTCTGCTAGCATAACAGCTGTGTAACACTTTACATGAGGACTTTTTCAGAGAACAAAAACATCACTGGCTCTGAAATAAAGACCTGAAACTGTTGGGAGTTATTCTTATGGCAATGTGATAATGTTTTCAGACTTTCAAGAGCTCCTACACAATTGTGTGAAGAGAGGGTTTTGTCTACAACTGAGTAAACAGGGAAGAGCTTCTGCTGGGTTTAGACTTCTCTGGATTAATCACCTCCTGAACTTCCACATTGCCGCAATGTATTCTGCACAGTATCATTAGCCAGATGCCACAATCAACTGGTAATTAAAAATAACATCAAAATATTATTGCTATTTTACTTCTGTTCAAAAGAAAATTATACTACTTTTTTGCATCCATCTTAGATTTAGGTTTTTATACACTCTATAAAACTCTGAAGATCATACTGTTACCAGAAGGGTATAGAATAGCACTTGACAGTTTAGGTGGAACTGTGTGTGAAATAGGCTCTGTGGGAAGCAAGTGGAGCTAAAAACCCTGCAACTTGGGATGCCTGGGCTACCACACCACAGTCTACAGACACCAGAGCAGCAGAGTCTGCAATCCAAGTTAGAATTAAGTTTGGCTTAAAATGCTGCAGCATCTCTCAGACTGGTGTCCTGCCCCCGGGACCCAGCCCTGTTCCTCTTCTATCTGCAGTGCTGAGCATCAGTCGGTCAAGATCAAGAGGCACAAAACAGCTGTTGCAGAACATCTGCCAACACGGAGATCTCCTGGCCCAGTGTTTGTCCCGAGGTGCACTCCTGAAAGGGACATCCTTATGCTAGAGGAGCATGGACTGCAGCAGTGCAACTTACCAAAGGTAACCAAATCAATGTACGCCCTATCTCTGATAAGGATCTGCAATCACAAAGTTCCATTAAAGGCTCATTAAACACTTTTCCCTACTCAAGTGACAGATGGCAGAATTGTACTTAGAAGATAGCTGGAGACCCATCATCTCTCACATCCGTTAACATCTGGAAAAAGAATGCCTTTTCAGAATGTTTTTCTTTCCACTACTTAAGACAAAAACAATAACCTGCTTCGCCAGACCTGACCTTCAGAAATGCTACCACCCTACTGATTTCAACATCTCACGGTATTGCTAGAAATTCAGAATAGCCATTTCTAGCTAATTTTATGTGCCTGTCCGTACCAAGGTCAACAATGTTTTGAAGTACAGCATAGAGTAGTTAGCATCTCTTAAACACTTTGGCATCACTTTATTGTACACACCAACTAGCAGTGATTATAGCAACTTACATGGGATAAACGCAAAATGATCCTGTCTGGTTTCCTACGTGAATCAAACATCTTTTGACAATGATTTCACATGCAATACTTCAAATCGTAATATAAGTATCATAGACTTAGACTATCCACGTTTCTACCATGATAGTGAAAATTACACTAGTATGTGAATTGCAGTCAGCTTTAATTCCAGTGCTTTCAGCTTTCCTCTGTGACTGTTGTATTTGTAATTAAATTTTCTCTAGTTTGTTTGAACAGCAACATGACCTTCATGTCAGACATGCATCAGATGAAAAATACCTGATCTGAGAAAAGCAAACATTGTTGAATAGCTTAGTGGCAAAGACAGCCAGGCCTGTTATTAATGCAGGGCTGTCCTCCTATTAGGTCCACACATTAATTTAAATAAGCACCAATCAACAATGAACTCAATTAAGTAACAGAGACTGTAGAAAAGTCTTTTCTTACAAAGGAGAGCACAGATTTGGCCATTATCCATAACATCTAAAGAGTGTTATTATGCAAGAAGGGTGAACCATTGGCAGCAAGATTTGGACTGGCACTGCCAAGAAGCTACAGTTTTCACAAATAAATTTGGCACTAGATACCAAAAAGGTTAATTTACAGCAGCTGTGATTGACACGGAGAATCCAAGGGCTTGTGATGTAGCCTTTGAACTGTACCACAGCCTCAGGAAGCTGTCTCAGGTTAATTAAACTTGAATATACCATCAAATAAAAATCATCCGCCTCCTACCTACAGCATCCGTTTTATCAGGAAGAATCTTCCTCGACAGTTTCTGTCTGGCACATAGGCTTAAAAAAAATTCAACTAGAAAACAAAGTGTTTTCAGCAAAGAAATTGGGTCACGAACAAGAGTCTCTATCTAGTGTATGCCGATCTACCACATACACTCTTAACCTTACTGACATGACACATGTTCTCTTACAAATATTTGTGTGCATACAAAACTCAGCTAACTGCATGGTCTTACTAATAGTTCAGCAGTAACGAACAACTTAAAATAAAATAGGCTGAAGAACTACAGGATGTGCATTCACAACCCTCAGCACATTTAACTCTACTATGAAGCATTTGCCGTTAAATCAAAGCTATCTTAGCAAGCAGGTTAAATGAAAATACACAAATGCCTTAAGAACTACCACAGACGACTTCCTACAGGGGATTTCACCGACGTGCCACTAGTGTCCCACCCACGGAAACTACTTTGACTACTTGGGGAAAACAGAAAATAAAAACGACAATCCGCACTAGCACATCGTATCCCACTTTTATGTTCCCATCATACGCTTTATTAAGAGTCCAAAGCAAGAGTTACAGACTCCGGGTGAGGGGCACTGCGGAGGGGAAACCGCTCCCTTCCCGCCCGAGCCGCCTCTCCCCAGGGCACCTTTGGCGCCAAGCTCGCGCACGCAGCCCCGCCGCCTCAGGGGCCCGGGCCGCGGCCCCACCGGCCCCCCCGGCCCACGCGGGGCCCAGGACCGTCCCCACGCGGCCCACACCGCGCTGCCCGGCGGAGAAAGCCGCGGGACGAGCCGAGCCCCCCTCTGCCCCTCGGCTCCCGGGTCCCTCGCCGGGCGCGTCGCGCTCG